>CAOLHI010006672.1:0-85039 GCA_948474755.1 Ctenosaura bakeri
CCAAATATGATAGAATGTACTGATATTTTCTCTGCACTTCCAACATTTATTTTCGCCCGTATGGTACATTTTATTTATTTTCTAGGCGTTAAATACATTCTGTACATCATTTTTAAATAGTTTTCTTTTACTTCCTGCAGACTGGTGATTTCATCGTATTTTTCCAAGATACTTCCCATGTGTCAAGGGAAATATTTCTTTGAAAATTTTGAGCCCATTTTATCATCACATCTTTAATACTTTCATCTTCCAGTTTGCGAATATTGAGATACTTGTAGAAAAGAGAGACTTTTTACTTAGTTTTAAGAATATTATTGCTTCAAATTCATTATAAGCTTTCTGACAAAATAAATCCTTCTAATTTTAAGTCCATTTTAAATCTTTCTTTAAGTTGTAGATATGGGAACCAATTTAATATTATGTTGTCTCTTTGTAATTCTTCTGTCGTCTTCAAACTAATTATGTCTGGTTGTTCGATCTTTAGGAATCTTTATATCTGAGCCAACCATTCTTTTTATCTACCCATTGTCCATAGAACGCTTCTTGGGGCGATATCCAAAGTGGTATTTTAGGGTACTTTTTAAATTATTTTCCAAACTCTAATCAATGACTTTCTTATGAAGTGATATTTAAATTCTCTGTTGATCTTGTCCTTTGTACCACAAGTATGTGTGAAAACCAAACCGCATATTGGCTCCTTCTAATGTTAAAAGTCTATTATTTTTTAATATTATCCAGTCCTGCAGCCAATCTAATTTGCATAGTAATATAGTCTAAAATTGGGTAATCCTCACACCCTCCTTTACCAGGCTCTTCTGAGAGCAGTTTCCATCTAATTTTAGGATTTTTCCTGCCCAAAATGTATTTTGATATTTCCTTGTTCCAAATTTTAAAAGGTTTGTCGTTAGTCAAAATTGGTAGGTTTTGAAATAGAAAATTGAATTTGGGCAGTATATTCATTTTAATAGTAGCGATTCTTCCTAATAATGATAAGTTTAACTTAGTCCATCTTCTTAAGTCCGTGATAATTTCTTTCCATACTTTATTATAATTGTTGTCAAATAGATCCTTGTTCCGTTCTGTATCTATATCTGTAAATATTTGACTTTTTTCTGTATAGTACATCCGGTCAATTTAGTTATTTTTTCCTTTTCCGAATAAGTCATATTCTTGACCACAATATAAGATTTATTTTTATTTATTTTTAATCCAGCCACATCTCCAAAATTTTTAATTTCGCTTATAAGTTCCGTTATTCCTGAAGGAGGATATTCCACAAAAAAGACAAGATCATCTGCAAAGGCATGAAGTTTATATTCTTGGTCTTTTATCCGAATTCCTTTTATATTGGTGTTTTCCCATATGGCTATATTCAATACTTCTAATATTGCAATAAAAAGTAGGGGAGATATTGGACACCCTTGTCTTGTTCCTTTTTTAATTTGTATCTCCTCTGTTAGTTCCCCATTCAAAATTAATTTGGTGCTTTGCTCGTCGTATATAGCTTGTATCCAATGTACAAAGGTTTCTCCACAATTCATACTTTCCAATGTCTTTATCATAAAAGGCCATCTAATTTTATCAAAAGCCTTTTTGGCATCTAGGAATAATATGGCCAATTATTTTTCATTTCTTTTTTCATAATATTCTATGGCATTAAGCAAAATTCTTGTATTTGATTTCAGATGACGGTTAGGTAAAAAACCATTTTGATCTGGCTAATTTTCTCATTTAATACTTTTTTAAATCAAGAAGCTAATATCATTGTGAATATCTTGTAATCGGTATAAAGAAGCAAAATTGGTCTGTAATTTTCTGGTAAAGTGGGATCTTTTCCTTCTTTGGGAATTAATATTATGCTTGCCTTTTTCCAAGTATCCGGAATTCCCTTTACTTTGACCTCATCCAGAGTTTTGGTTAATGGAGATAGAATTTGAGTTTTAAAAACTTTGTAAAAGAGGGCTGTGTACCCACCCGGGCCAGGAGCTTTTTGTGTTTTTAATTTACTGATCGCTTCCTTGACCTCTGCTGGTGTTATATCTTGATTTAGAAATGTCTCTTGTTCTTCTGTTATCTTTGGTATTGTATGTTCAGCTAAATATCTTTTTGTTTTCTCCCCCTTAGAATCTTCTGTCTTATCACTATCATATTGCTGAGCAAAGTATTGTTGGAAGATCTTTTTTATCTGTTTTGGTTCTGTGACAACTTTTTGTCCTTTTTGAATCTTGAGGATTCTTCTTTTTTCTTTTCTCTTTTTCTTAATTTGTAGGCTAACCATTTGCCCAGTTTGTTAGCATGTTCAATATAATTCAATCAACAGTACCTCTTCCATATTTTTTTCTATTTCTTTCAAGGTTGCTTGATATGGGATGGATTAGTTCTTTTATAAATCTTTTATAATATAACACAGTAAATCCATCTGGTCCTGGTGCCTTATTCATTTTCAAATCTTTTATAGCTTCTTCTATTTCGGCTAATGTTATTGGCTTACTTAACTGTTCCTGTTTCTCCAATGATATTTTTGGATCTTGATCTTCATAGCGCCCCCAACCCCATTTTTCTTCCACCTGTTCTCTTCCATTCCACGCTCCAGACTTGCAAGGTTTGTGTTTAAAAAAGACTTATTGTTTTCCTTTTCCGCTGAGCAAAATCCTCTCCCACTCCTGAAGGCGTTGCCTCTCTGCCATGTGTTTATACATTTTGCTGTGTATTGGTTGCTGATTGTTTGGGTGCTTCTTTCTCAAGATGGCTGCCAGAAGTAATTAGAACTCCAGAACTCCCCTTTCTCCTAGGGGAAAGAGTCGTAAGCCTTTTAGGCTGTGTTTGTCTCTCTCCCACGCAACACAGAGGCCAGAGGCAAAAGGAATGGGAAGGGAATTGCGGGGTGGGGTGGTGGGGGGAGTTATTTGTACAGTCAGCCCTCCACATTTGTGGGTTTCACTTTTGTGGATTTGATTATTCACGGATTCTTTGCTGTCACCTCTGCTGCCTCCCTCTTGCCATTGTTAATAGGGATTGCAAGCCTTCTGAGACTGAGAGACTTGTGAGGCTTGTAAGTCCCTCTTAAAATTGGTGTGGGGCAGCAGAGGAGCTGGCAGTAAACCCCACCAGCTCCCCACTTCTGCCTTGTGAAGGAATCTTGATGCCTCAAAGGAATCCATGGTGGGTTGAATATGGTGATCATACTTTTCTGTGTGTTAAATATGGTTTGGGAGAACCTAGAGTTATTCACATTTTCTCCGCTTTCACCCTAACCCTAGCAAATGTGGACGGAGGACTGTATTTTTTCCCCACTTTTGTGAAGTTTCTGTGTCCCTAATCTTCCTGAATGTAGAGGGGCTACTGTATTCTATTATGGTATTCAGGTCTAAAAATTAATGAGAATCTTATTCAGTAACTGATAAAATGAGATTTGCAACTGTATTAGGAGAAAATCCCTACACATTTGGGATAGGTCAAGAGGATCAGTTTTTGAGGGCACAAGCCCAAACAAGCTTCCAATTCATGTGCTTTGTATATCCCATTTGAGAGATTTTTTTTTTCCCCAGTTGATGCCAAAGTCCAGGAATCCTGAATGGCCAGGAGCTGAGCCTGACCTTCAGGAAAGTTAATCTGGTTAAAGGACTGCCCTGCCTCTGTTCTCAGGGCCAGCAAGAGGGTCCTCCAATGGGCTTTTCTCAGCTGCAGTATTCATAAATCAACACCAGTTTTTGACTCATTGCTAACACAACTGTTATCACCAGACTTTGGGCTTATTCTACAGGGTAGGTTTATTTCCAAATATGCTTTCTTGACTAGAGCTTCTCACAGTTTAAGAGCTTCTCAAAATACATCTTTTGGTAAGTTCCCCGCTTTGAGTTTTAAAATATTTATTATGTTTTTCCTTTTTTTCTACACTGTTAACAACTTTCCTCCTTCTTTCTTTTCTCAAGTATGTTAGGGCTCTTCTCATTTGTTGTGATAAAATTAACTGAGTTACTTGAGCTATTTGACTGCAAAGCACCAGGATTTGTGCCCTGCCAACTAACTTGTCTGTATTCAATATTTTAAAACTTCCACAAATCAATCTCAAAGCTAGGTGCAATCAGCTAAAAGTTACTTAACATGCCCTATATCTTTGGGTGAGAGCCAGTGTGGTGTCGTGGTTTTAGCGTTGGCCAGGACTCTGGCAGCAGGGTTCAAATCTCCGCACAGCCATGGAAACCCACTGGGTGATTATGGGCAGGTCACACTCTCCCAGCCTCAGAGGAAGATTAAGGGAAACGTCCTCTAAAAAAATCTTGCCAAGAAAAGACTCACCTCACTGTCGCCATGATTCAGAAATGAGTCGAAGGCACCCAATGACAACATCTTCAGATACAAAGCAGACCCACCCTTCAGTCTACACACTGCCTTCTGTCATTGACTTGTTAGAGCTGAGTGGCTTTTCCATGTTTGCATCTCCCATGCGGCTACCACATTCAAGTTTAGCTTGTCCAGTGTTTAAAGCTGTTTATCTTTCTTAGGTCTTCTTGAACCCATTCCCCTTAGTCTCAACAAGAGCCATTTCTGACTCCCAATTTAGGAGAGGAGAGCTCTCCTCTGTATTCCTGGTGGGTTTGTATGATTTTTCTCGTTAGAGAACCAGCCAGTCTATCTGAGTGTTTCTTCTAATGAGTTTGTCAGTGGATATTCTGTCATCCCTCTTTCAGCTGCAGAAAAGAACTGTGTTGTTTTTGTCTGTTTTCCTTTCATTCTCCAATCAGCTAGAAAAATACTTGAATGGGGCAAGGGAGAGATCCAGTATATCTCTATATGTCCTTTTAGTACAGACCATTGCTATGGAGGGTTTATAACTATGAAACCAAAGACATTCAGACTAGTTCATGGGTACTCAAGCTAACAGTTAAAATACCTTTAAAGGGAGATTCTTGGAGGCTTATATGAGTTTGCAGCATTTGGCTTTTTGCTATCAGTGTTACTCCGATAGAGAAACCCTATCCTGGGGTCTACAATTTTGATATTAAAATATGATTCTGGGTACCAAAATAGGTCCCCCAGCATGTGTAGGCAGGCATGGTCAAGAGACCGAAAACCAGGTCAGGCCCCATCACGTAGCCCCAGGAAACCTCAAGATGTGTAAACCCACAATAAACAAAGGGTCCTCAGCCCCGAGACTCTGACTTAAGGGGATTATGCGGTAGCCTGCTCAAAGTTGAGCAAATATTCCATCAGGCGAGGACCATTTACATGAAGTTACATCACAAACTAACACTGCCAAAGATCCTGAGACTTTGGCAACACCTTGCAATCCCATCACACGACGGAAATTACCATGGTCGAGCTTCGTTATTGTTCCAACACCCATTGTTCTCCCTGGGAAAGTATTAGTCCTCCAGGTACTTTTTCTCCTTCAAATAGTCCCAGCAGACCATTTCTCCATCCATTGAGTCATCCCCTCAGCCTCTCTGTGCTCAGCCCCACTTCTCCACTGCCTTCCTGGGTACAGGACTTCAGGAAACGTGCAGTATTACCCAGCTACCCCCTTCAACACCCTCCTGTCCAATTTCCTCTGTTTTGCTTCTTAATAGCTCTTGGGTGCGTGTGTGAGTGATTGTGTTGCTGAGTGAGATTTTCATTCAGTAAAATCATTTATTAGACATTTTTGTTTGGTTTTTGGCTTATCCTGACCTGATAAAAACTGGGTAAAAAGACCCCACGAGATTACCCTGCCTCTCGCATTGCTATTGCTTGTGCTCTGGCTAGTTTCTATTCCCCATCACGTGAAGCACATTGAGGTGTCCCCCAAGGGACCCCAGAAATCAGGGTAACATCAGTCTGTACCTGTCTGCATACCATATGAACTGTCCTAACAAGCCTCCACAATTTCTTGCTTCCAGCTAAGCTCCCTTCATGTGTTTTACATGGTCAGATGCTCTCATCTGCTCAAATGCCCATAAAGTAAGTATTGCCCACAAGAGTTTCTGTTTTGGGGGGTTTCATTTAGGCACTTCTAATGCCTGCTCCGAGTTAAAGTCCACCTGGAAAGGACGGGCAAGATCGCAGGCCCTAAGGTCTGTTTTTGACAAGAGCCAGCTCTCTTGCCAAAAAGGGGTTCCCCGATACATGGAGAACCCTGAAGATCTTCATAGCACCGGATTGGGGATCTGTAGGAAGCTGTTCAGGAACGGAGCAGTGACCACGGAGTCCCAGACTGCAGAATACTAATTGCAGACTTCACAGGAGAGAGGAGGTGGAGGGCTCTTCACTGCCCTTAAATGCTCACTACATTGGGATCTGTCTTAAACTCTGGTAAGTACTGTTGGATTTTCCTTTTTACTAATATTTTTGGAGCTACAGACTGAAAAGCCCCAGCCCATCAATTGCTGTATATAGCAGCTAGCTGCTTGTATTTGCGTGGATAGAAGATTTACAGAGACAGTAACCTATCTGGAGTATTAACTTCTTAAGTAATTTAAATGGCAATTTTTGAAGAACCTCCTTAAAATAAATAGCTTTTTAATGTTTGAATTTCTCTCATTTTAAAGGCTATATTATTGAGACTTTTGCAAATAATTTCTACAAATAATATTTTCTGAGATAGCTACCGCATAGGAAAGAAAAGAAAAGAAAAGATAATATGTTTTCTACTTGTGGAACTATAGCTGAGAAACTTCCACAGTTGATGGAACTAAGAGGACATTGTACATCCCTGGAACAAGAATCTTGTTGGATTTCATTCATCCAAACAATTTGAATATTTCTGGATTGAAAAATAGCACCAAGGTTACTGACTGCAACTCAACTGCAAAGAGTGACTTTCGGGACTTCTGGGGACAGGTTAAAGCAGCAGAAAATTTGTTTAATCTGAACTGAGTTAGACTTCATAATTAGGACTTGATTACCACAGAAGAAAATATAGTTAGAAGGCTGAAAGATTTAAGACTGAAGGACATTGACCAGAGACATAACAGAGATTAAAGAACAAGTGGAGCAACGGTTGAGAGAAATAGAAGAGCTAACGATTTGAGATGAAACTGCTTAAAAGGCATCATGATCAGTCTGACAAGATAAGAACTATTTGAAAATATTTGAAATGCCTAAAAGGGTGATGATTTGATGCAGAAAACGTTATGGTTTTGGAGGTTATAGTGTCTTGTTGATATTGGCATATAATCATAACTTATTCATCTCTTACTAAAAACTGGTAAAAATTGACAAAGTAAAAACTGACAGAGTGGTTGGATGGTTTGATGGTTTGATTTACATATATTTATATAAGTGAAGATAAATTAGAGAGCTGAGAGTTACTAACATATATTTGAGTTAATTGAATACAGGACTTAGCAAATAATATTTTCTTTGCTTAGACACTCCTTTGTATGGATACCTAAATAATATTTTCTTTCCATTTTGAGGTATAGAGTGGTCAATATAACAAAGTCTCTTATTTTTTTCCTCCCTTTGATCCCCACTGAATGACTGTTCTCAAATTATTTTGTGTAAATATTGTGTGCTTCTGAGTGATAAAAGTGACTATAGTGGCTGCTCAAAGTGTAAAAATATTCTGCGGGTGTCTAGATTGAGGCTGGTAGCAAACAGGTAACACAGCTGTGTAATTGCTAAGAAGATTTCAGGGCTATAGATATAGATAGGATATAGATATGATAAGCTTCTAAAATTAATGTAAACATTAAATGGGAAACTTGTCAAGGAGAGACAGGAAGAAGGATAATATATATATATATATATATATATATAATATACTTCGTCTTAGAGCAAACAGCTGAACTGAATAAAAGTGCAAACAGGTTAATCGCTTCAACAGAGCCCCTGGTGGTTTAAAATTTCATAGCAAAAAATTATAGTATTAATGTTTATATTTAAGATACAGATGTGAATTTCAGAGCTTAAAATTTGAACACATCCATCAATTTAATCATAGAATAGGTGAAATAATTAAAATATAACATTAATAATAATAATAATAAATAACAAAAAATAAAATAAAACAATAATCATAGAATCATAGGATCATAGAAATGTACAGTTGGAAGAGACCACACGGGCCATCCAGTACAACCCCCTGCCATGCAGGAACACCCTCAAAGCATTCCCAACAGATGGCCATCTAGCCTCTGCTTAAAAACCTGACAGCCCTGACTGTCAGGAAGTTCTTCCTGAGGTTCAGGTGGAATCTCCTTTCCTGAAGCTTGAATCCATTGCTCCTTGTCCTGGTCTCTGGAGCAGCAGAAAACAAGCCCTCTCCCTCCTCTACATGGCATCCTTTCAAATATTTAAACATGGCTATCATGTCCCCTCTTAACCTTCTCTTCTGCAGACTAAACATACCCAGCTCTGTTCCTCATAGGCCAAATTTATAAACTGGTCTACGGAACAACTAGACCTTGAAGTGGATCGGATTTTTAGGATTAACTCATTAATTGGGAAGAAGAGAAAAGTCCCACAGGACATAGTGATCGGCTTTGTAAGGGAACAAGTGAAAGAAATAATAATTCAACAAATTATTCTATCAATCTGATACTGGATGGTGTGGAGTTCAAAATCTTTAAAGATGTACCATCTCATGTTCTGAAAAGAAGAAAGGACTGTAATTTTCTGACTCAGATATTAAGGAAAAAAGGAATCTTATATAGATGGGGCAGGACTGAAGGAGTCATTCTTACATACAAACAAAGGCGATGTGTATTAAACTCTGTTACGATAGTGAAAGAATTTTTGAGAAGACATAAGGAAGATTTGGAAAAAATACAAGAAAATGATCAAAATAGACAGGAAAGACAAGAAGAGCCAGACAAGGAGGAAAAAGGAAGGAAACAGCCATCTCTAAAAGAGTTAGCAACAGGTGCGATCAGCATCTCAGAATAGTCATTATAACAAGAGGAAGGAACCAACTCAGAACCAACTCAGAACATGAGGAAGAAGAAACTGGTCTAGCATCAGAAGAGGAAAATATAGAAGAGTCGAGTAACATCTGAGTGCCATATTCTTGTAAAACAGCAAGATGCAAATCAAAATCATTTCCTGGAACATTAGAGGGTTGAATTCTCTACCAAAACAAAACAAAACAAAACAAATTCTTCCATTTCTTAGAAAAACAAAAATGTGAAATTTTATGTCCTCAAGAAATACTTCTAAGGAATTTGGACCTATCAGTATTAGATAATCCCAAACTAGGAGAAGTTTTTGCTACAACTATTAGGAAAAAAAGAGAGGAGTTGTAATTTATGTGCACAAAAAATTTAAAGCTAAAGAAATCTTGAGACATCCAAAAGGAAAATATATTGGAATTGAATTAAATCAATTTAACATTAAAACCTTGATTCTTGGTATGTATGCCCCCCTAGAGAACAAAGGTGAGTTTTATAGAAAACTGTTCCAAAAAGTAATGTTTTTTGATTACCAAGAAATAATAATCATGGGGGACTTCAATGGAGTGATGGACCCTGAAAAGGATAGGGCAGGGAATAAGATAAGGTAAGGTAAAGAAAGGTAAACTCCCTATATCATTTTTTCAGATGATTGATATTCTAGGGTTAACTGATGTATGGAGAAGACTATATAATAATGAAAGAGAAAATACATATTATTCAGATTATCATAAATCATGATCCAAATTAAACATGGTATGGATGTCTAAAACAATGAAAATTACAAAAAATGGAAGTTCTCCCAAGAACAATTTCTGATCTGCACTCATTAGATTAACTTTAGAGGATAAAAGGTGTATGTACACCCTGAAACTGAAAGATTTACTATAAAAAAAAATGAAAAAAAATAGTACAGAATACCAAAAGAAAACTAGAATTTTTTTTAAAAGATAATTTGGATAAGGGAACATCTACAGCCATTGTATGAGAGGCAGGGAAAGCTTTCATGCAAGGCCTTTTTATACAACAAGAAGCTCAATGGAAGAAAGAAAAGAGAAAAGGAAAACAAGATTATGAGTGAAATAAAGAAATTAGAGGAGGAACTTAAGAAGAGGCCACAAAAAGGGAAATTGAGTAACGAAAGAAAAATATTACAGAAACGATTAGATATAGAAATGACTGATGAAGTAGAGAAAAAATTAGATTTATGAAACAAAGATGCCTCTTCAACACACATAAGCCAAACAAATGGTTATCTTATCAAATGAGAGAAGAAAAAGAAAAGAGATTGATTCAGGAGATAAAAGAAGGTCAAGAGATACATACTAATCAAGATAAAATTAAACAAGTGTTTACAAATTATTATAAGGGACTCTTTCCTGAAGTAGATATAGTTCAAGGAAAGGAGGATAAGATAAAACATTACCTGTTAGAGAACAATATACCAGAGATTACAGAACTCCAAAGGAAGGAGTTGAATAAACCTATCACGAAGAATGAGATCATGGATTCAATAAAAAAATTAAGACCTGACTAGGGGAAGAATTGATGGGAGAAGGTTATCTATCACACTGGTTGTTACATAGACAATTATTAGAAAAATATAAAAAAGATATAAACTCCAAAGGAATATTGTGGGAAGATACAGAATTTGATAAGATAATATATTTGGACGTTAAACAGCTATTGAGTAAGATTTTTAAATTGCTACTAAACCTGGAATTAGAGGATGAAATTGTGAAGACAAATATGATAAAATGGGCCCAAGAATTAGGGACCCAATAACGTTTGAACAATGGCAGTACGCGTGGAAGACTAACCAAAATTTTACCAGAAATTATAATTTAAAAGAAAATTTATTTAAGATTTGTCACAGATGGTATTTAACACCATTCAGATTATCTAAAATGTGCAGAAAAAAAGAAGCGCCCACATGTTGGAAGTGTCAAGAGATAGGTTCATTCTATCACATGTGGTGGCGCTGTAAAAAAGCAAAAAAAAAAATAAAAAAAAATCTGGACACAAATCCACAGTCAGATAGAGAAAGCATTTAGAATCAAATTCGCAATATCACCAGAAATCTATTTGCTAAATATTTTAAAAGGATTAGAAACAGTATTGAAAAGAGAAACTCTGAGGATATTGTGTTATTTAATATATGCAGCTAGGATTTTATATGCACAATTTTGGAAATCTAAAGAAATACCGAAGTTAGAAGACTGGAAACGTAAAGTGTATGAATTGGCAGAATTAGATAAATTAACTTTAAAGTTGCAAGATAAAACGAATGACAAAGCTTTTCAAGAATGGGAAATATTAAAACCCTTGTGGGAAGAAGAGTGGGTTGAATCCGCTTTAATAGGTTTATTTAGTTAGTTTTACTTATCTATGTTACATAGTAGGTAAGTTGGTTGAATTAAGTTAAGTTAAATTAGATACTCATAGTAGAAGGGAACAGGAAAAGAGTAATAGGCTTAAAAGGTTAGTAACTAATGATTGACCTTAGTGTTGAAATGTTTGTGGAATAAGTAAATTAATTAAATTTCTTTAATGTTATATTATTTGAGAGAAGGTAGATAAGGAACAAATTTATAGGATTGAATTAAATTAGCAGGGTGGAAGCGGTAATACAGTAAAAGGTTTAGTTAATTAAAGTTTATTAGGGATACAAGGAGAGGTCATATAAATTTTCCAATGGTTCAGTTAAAGAAGTCAAGTATGATAGTTTATGTTTGAGAATTTGAAGAATGAAAGAAGAAATTTGAAGAAACATTCATAGGATAAATGGTATGTATGTATGGTTTGTATGTAGGTTTGTATAATTCTTTTTTTTGATGATTTTGATGTTTTTGTGGTCACTAGCGAGGGAGACTATGCTTTGTATTGTGAACTGATGTCTTGATGTATGTTGTGGTATGTTTTGTCCTGTTATGTCTCTGTTTTGTTCTTTTATTTTTTTTTTTTTTGTTCAATAAAGTATATTTTTAATAAAATTAAAAGAAAATTAAGACCTGGAAAGGCACTAGGCCCAGATGGATTCACCTCTCTCTACTACAAAATGTTTCAGGACCAGTTACTCAGCCCACTCCAAATAATAATTCAAGAACTAGAAAAAGAAAATATTCCACCATCGTGGAGGGAAGCAAATATTATCTTGATACCCAAAGAAGAGAAAGACCAATTAGAGATGAAAAATTATAGGCCTATCTCCTTGCTAAATGTTGACTATAAAATCTTGCCTCAGCTGAAATACAATATTAGATTAATATAATCGATATATTAGAATTTTCCCACAGACATACTGAGAAGAAATTAGCCCTGATATTGTTAGATGCCGAGAAGGCATTTGACAACGTCAGTTGGTTGTTCATAAAGGAAGTATATAATAAAATCAATCTGGGAAATAATTTTAATAGATGGATTGAATCTGAATATAAGAATCAGAAAACCCAAATAATTATAAACAGTGAAAAGATGCCATTTATAACTATTGGAAAGGGACCAGGCAAAGATGCCCTTTATTTTCTCTACTATTTATTACAACATTAGAAGTACTGGGACATACGGCAAGATGTTGGTGCAGTAGGTAACCTGAGAATTTACTTCGGGCTGCCACTGTAAAGCCACTGGGGAAACATCCCCCAGGGAACTTAGAGTCCCCTCAGAAAAGTACCCCGTTAGCAGGTAGGGGGAGCGGAGCTGCTCACAGAGTCTCATAGAAAGGGAGAGGAGGAATCGACTTGAATGGGAAGAGAGGATGGAGCCAAGCCACAGTTTTGCAGCAGGGAAATGAAGAAGCACCGGCGAGTGACCTTTTTTAAAGGAAAGAACAGGAGGAAGAGATTTGTTTGAGTTTGGAGAGGACCATGAAAAGAGCCACTTACACCTAGGTAAATCTCAAGACATCAGTGGGTCTACTCATAGGTAAGAGCATCTTACACCTAGGTAAATCCCAAGACATCAGTGGATGTACTCCTTAGGAAGAAAAGAGACTATAAGAGGCTTCAAATAAAGGTAAAGAGAAAAAGAAAATTAAAAATCAGTGGAATCTGGAAAAATAAAGAAGAGAGTAAGTGTGAAGGAGTAAAAGTACGAAAGTCTGGACGAGTGGAAGTATGCAGGACCTGGAACTCTGGTAAGCAGAATAAAACTTTAAAAATCCTTTTATATTGACAATAAATGACAGATAAAGTTTGGAAGATTTAAATAATATGGAGGATTAAAGGAAAACGGAATTAATTATTTAACTTTAGAAGAGGAGAGAAAGGGAAGGCTGAGGAGATTGCTGGAAAGATAGACAAAATAGAAGATAAAAGAGGACTGGACAGAGACATAATGGAGGAGAGAGAAACGTGGAGTTTTAATATCATTTTGAAGATTGGATTAGCTTCTAGAAGGAGTTGAGACTTTGAACCAGAGTTTGCAAAAATTGACAGCAGATTTACAAACAATTGACCATAAGGTAGGGAAAAGCAGAAAAATGGAAGAGGAATTAGAACAGAGGAAGAAGGAACAGCAAAAAGATAAAGAAACAATAATATGCCTGGAAATAAGACAGTGGAGCAGAAGTTTGAAATTGAGATAACTCCAGGAGCAGAAAGAGGAAAACCCAACTCAAAGAGTAACAGACATCCTGGCAACATATATAGGCCTAAGAAGAGCGAAGTTTGAACATGAGATCGATAAGGCCTATAGAATTGAATCGGCAGTGGCTAAAAGACGCGGTCTCCCACATGATATAGTGGTATATTTTCCTAAAGAAAAAACACGGGACATGATTCTTGAACAAAACTATAAAGAAAAATTGATAGTGGATGAGAGAAAAATAATTTTTTTTAAGGATGTACCACGCAGTGTAATAAGAAGCAGAAGAGAATATGCATTTCTGGCAAGAGAATTACAAGCAAGAGGAGTAAGGTATAGATGGGAAATTCGGAAGGACTCTCCTTTTTTTTATGAGGGGAGAAGAAGAAGGATAAGCTCTGTACAACAAGCAATGGAATTTCAAGAGAATCATTTAAAGCCGCTATCACCAAAAGCAAGAGAATTGGATACAACATTGGAGAAAACAAAAAAGGATATGGCAATGGGAGGAGATTCAAGTCTTACGTCTGAGAATGAGGTAGAACCAGTAGAACCAGAAGAGAGAAAGAAGAAAAGAAAGCAAAGACAGTAAAACAATCATGAAGATAGTAACCTGGAACGTCCGAGGGATAAATTCACAAGTTAAAAGAAGACAGACTTTCCTCACACAGAGAGACTAAGACTTCAAAAAACAATACTACTGGAAACTCATATAAAGAAAAACCAAGAAAAATATCTTTATAATTGTAAATTTGGCCAATGTTTCACCTCTTTATATAAAAAGAAAAAAGGAGGAGTGGCAATATATATAGATAATAATATTGCAGCAAAGAAAATATTTGAAGATGAAGAGGGAATAATACTAGGGGTAGAATTACAAAAATAAGGTAAAAAATACTATTAATTGGTGTGTATGCCCCTAATGAAAATAAAGGAAAATTTTATAAGAAAAGAAAAAGAAAAATAATCAAATATGAATATGGTAATTGGATATTAGCAAGAGATTGGAATGGAGTCATGGATGTGAAAATGGACAGGAAATCTCCTACGAATAAACAAGATTTTGGACAAAGAGGGAAACTCCCAAGAACTTTTTTTGAGATATGTGAAGAAATAGTAGTAACGGATGTTTGGAGGACTTTTTATCCAAATAAAGGAGATTATACATCTTTTTCTGAAGTACACCAATCCTGGTCACGAATAGATATGATATTGATTTCAAAACAATTGCTGACAGAGATAAAGAAGATAGAAATGCTGCCAAAGATCAGTTGAGACCATCATCCAGTGGAGATGCAAATACAAGAAGCTACAAAACCATTTCAATGGAGAATGAATGATAATCTATTAAATGATGAAGAAGTAGTTAAACTAGCAAAAGAAATCTTGAAAAATTATTTTAAAGAAAATGTAAAAGATGATATGAAGATGAAGACGGTCTGGGATGCCTCAAAAGCAGTACTGAGAGGGTTTTTTTATTCAAAAAACACATATCCAAAATGAGGAAAAGCAACAGAAATATCAAGAATTGATTAAAAAAACTGCAAGAAAAAGAACAAGAACTTAGGGATAATCCAATGAAGAAATCAATACAAATGGAAATAAAGAAAATGCAAAAGGAGATAATGTTGAATTCAGAAGAAGAAATAGAGAAGAAGATGAAACAATTGAAATTAATATGATTTGAACAGGCAAATAAGATCGGGAAATGGCTAGTGTATAAGTTAAAGAAGAAGAGAGAAAGAAATATAATAGCTGAATTAAAAAATGGGGGAAAAAGAGTTACACAACAGGAGAAAATAAAACAGAAATTTAAAGAATACTTTGAAAAATTATTTGAAGAAAAACACTCTTAACACCGAATAGATTGAAAATGGGAAGATTTTGTAAATTAGATTAAGATCTCTAAAACATCACAAGAGAAACAGGAACAGTTAAATAAAAAAGTAACAACAACTGAGATAGAAGAGGTGATAAGAGATTTGAAAACGGAAAAGGCACCAGGTCCAGATGGATTTACCACACTTTATTATAAAAGATTTGTAAAAGAAATAATTTACCCTTACCAAGCAACCTTGCAAGGGGTAGAAAAATATGGGAAACCACACTCATGGGGAGAAGCAAATATAGTGGTAATATCTAAAGAAGACAGAGACAAAAGAGAAGTAAAAAACTACAGACCAATATCTCTTCTGAACGTAGATTATAACATTTGGGCGATAATATTGGCAAAATGATTGAGACAAGCAATACAGGATAAGATACAAGAAGGACAAACAGATTTTCTCCCAGGCAGACAAATGACGAATAATATTATAACTTTACTGAATGTAATTGAATATTATGATAAAAACCCAGGAAATAAGATAGCAATTATATTGTTGGATGTAGAAAAAGCTTTTGATAATGTTTCCTGGGATTTTATGCATTATATTTTAAAACAATGTGGCCTGGGAGAAACATTTTGTGAATGGACGAAGAAGATATGTCGGGATCAATCAGCGAAGCTAATAAAAAATGGAGACAAACTGTCGAGTTTTGAAATAAAGAAGGGGGTACGGCAAGGGTGCCCATTACCACTGTTATTATTCATAGTAGTTTTGGAGATATTATTGACAGCAATAAATGAAGACTCATAGTTAAGAGCAGTGGTTCTCAACCTTCCTAATGCCGTGACTCCTTAATATAGTTCCTCATGTTGTGGTGACCCCCAACCATAAAATCATTTTCGTTATTATTTATTTATTTATTTATTTATTTATTTATTATTTAGTTAGTTAGTTAGTTAGTTAGTTATTTCCAACATCAAATAGATTGGAAACACTGCCCTAAATCACTGCTCTGGATAGACTTCTAATGCCTAAAAACTGGTAACCCTCCCCCCTTTTTTTAAGCACAGAAAGCGTCCATCAATGCCAGAATTAAGGCAGTAGTTCTAGTTCTGAATGTTGGGTTTCCACAGTTCAAAAAGCCAGTCACTCCCAAAGGCAATGCCGAAACAGTCCACATTTTACACGAGGCGCAAGGAGGAAAGGACAGGGAAAGAGGAAAGATGGCGGCAGCATAAGCAGACACGTTTTGTTTCACTCCCTCCCTTCCTCCCTCCCGTAAAGGGAGTGCAGACGCTGAAAATACAAAAAGCGAGGAATGCAAGACAGTCAGGGCAAAGAACACAACACGTGCATGTGGCAAGCGCCAACGGTCCACGCACAACAAGAGCGAGAGGAGAAAGTAATCCTGGCTATTTCTGCACTAGAGTGTTATAGCACTATTATTCCACTTTCACCATCCTATGGAATCCTGGGGTTTGCAGTTTGAACCCCAGCGCAGGGGTCTCAGAAGCACTGCTCCCATTGGCTGTGAGGCCACCTTCTTTTAAAAGGGGGGCAGGATTGAGGAGTGGCGACCCCTGTGAAATGGTCGTTCGACCCCCAAAGGGGTCCCGACCCCCAGGTTGAGAACCTCTGGTTAAGAGGTTTAAAAACAAAGAAGAAGGAAATAAAATATAAAGCTTTTGCTGATGATGTAGTTATATTTCTGGAGGAACCACAAGAATCTATACAGAGATTGTTGGATATTTTGCAAAAATATGGAAAAATGGCAGGATACAAGATAAACATAGAAAAGAAGAAGAAAAGACGAAGATGTTGACTTTAAATATAACAAAAAAAGAACAAGCAGACTTGGAGAAGAGATCTGGATATCAAATTACAAAAAGAATAAAATATCTGAGAATAGTAATTACAAATAAAAATCAAGAGTTATTTGTTAATAACTATATGAAGACATGGAAGGAGATTCAAAGTAAAATGGAAAAATGGATGCATATTTACTTGTCTCTCCTAGAAAGGATAAATGCTTTTAAAATGTCTTTATTACCTAAGTTAATGTTTCTCTTTCAAAACTTACCAATAATAGGGAGAGAAAAGATTTTTAAAGACTGGGAGAAAGAGTAGTGGAAATTTATCTGGCAAGGAAAGATTTAAAACATTACAAGATGCAAAGGAAAGAGGAGGCTTTGGCCTTTTCCACACGGGGGGAATAATTTGTTTCCTGATGGTTTATTTCAGGTCCGCCACAGAGCGGACATTTTTAACTCCACTTCACACGCGTGCAGCTTGTACTGTTTTAGTGCGCACCCCATAGTATGCACGTTACCTGTCCACTTCCCCCGTTCTCATCGCCCCGCCCTCCCACGGCTGTGATTGGCGTGTTTTAGGGTTTTTTTTATTGGCCCGCACGTCGTGACAAGCCCGGTCATGTGTGCACGCGTGCCCCACCCCGCAGTTCCTCTCGTGATGACTCCCTTCTTCCATTGGTCGAAAACAAACCGGAGAGATTTGATTTTCGCGCCATTGCAGATTGGGACAGATCGGGTTGGCGTTACGGTTCCGGACTTCGCAGAGAGAGATGGAGCAAGGGGTGGATCAGTTGCTCGCTCAAATTGCAAGCTCCCTTCTCGCCGTGCACTCGGTTCTGGGAGTAGTGGTGGCCGAACTGGGACGTCAATGGGCTTCAGAGCGCTTAAGGAGGCGCAGGCGATTGGCCTCCATGCACAACACAGCCATGGTTTTCGGCTTTTATGCGAGCATGCTTGGACGATCACGGAGGTGCGTTCCACACTCGAGAAGATGGTGGGTACGAGAGCGGATGCGAAGAACATGCTTCACAGAGGAGGTCATGGGGAAATGGGCTGAGGATCAGTGGCTCTACCATTTCCGCATGACCAAGGAGACGCTGCTGGAGATTGCCAACCACCTGCGCCCCCATCCCGAGAGAGGGGATACAGAGATGCGGGCAGCCATTTTGGTGGAGGAGAGAGTCGCCATCACAATTTGGTGGCTGACAACCCCCCTGATATATCGGAAGGTGGCGAACACCTTTGGCTTGGGGATTTCGACGGTGGCCGCCATAGTCATCGAGGTGTGCCTGGCCATTGAACATGTGCTGCTGAGACCCACTGTTTGCCTTGGCGACTATCGTAGGGTAAGTAATACTGGGGCGGTGGGTAAACCCTTCCCCCACTGGCAGCTTGGCGCTGTACTCCCTCTCTCTCTAGCGGTGCCCCCCGTTCCATTCGCCACACCACCTCCCTCCTTTTGGATCCATACCAGTGGCTCTCTCCATTCCTGCAGTCCAAAACCCAGGGAAATAACATGCCAATGGACTGTCCCTTTTTTGGAAGGGGAAGGACCTCTGCCTGCCAGGAATCCCCTGTAGCTTTGGAGCACAGTTTCCTATTACCGCTGGGATAAACTGTGTGTGTCGTGCCCTAAAGTCCTGTCATGGGTGACAGGAGACTGTTGGCCTGGGGAAGGTTTCCTTTTCCTAGTTGGTTGCCTATGGTGGTGCTGCTTGTTTGCCACTACATCCCACTGTGGTCCTTCATCTCCCTCCCCGCATCTCTGTGGACCTCTGTTACACTTGCACACACTTCAGGCCTTTAGGTTTTGCGACATCCACTTGTGAAGTACCCCCATATACATATTCATATGCATGGGCTGAGGTCTAGGGCAGGAGCACTGTGCGCCCGGCCTCCTGACCATTCCAGCCTGTCTTTTTAACCCTTTGGGTGGCAGCCTCAGTAACTCTCATGGTTATACAGTTTGCACTCTTTGGTTATGCTGCGCTATTTGCATTGATGTGATTTCTGACCAGTTTTCCCTCTGTTCAAACCTCTTCCAGGTGATGGATGGTTTTCAGCAGATGGGCTTCCCGCAATGCATAGGTGCGGTGGATGGGACTCATATTCCGGTGAGGCCACCCAAGGGACAAGGGGAAGAATTTGTAAATTGGAAGAGCTCGTTCTCCATCCTCCTACAGGGCATGGTGGATCATGAGGGGAGGTTCCAAGACATCGTGCTTGGCTACACGGGGAGAACACATGATGTGTTCGTTTTCAGGCACTCAGCCTTGTATCAGGCCATGGAGGCGGGGAGGTTTGTGCCAGGCAATCCAACCTTGACCATAAGGGGATGTTGCCGTTGGACCCTTGATACTGGGGGATGCCGCCTACCCACTATGCCGGTGGCTGATGAAGCCCTACGGAGGAAGATTGGACCCTCGGAAGATGGCCTTCAACAGGGTTTTCAACCACTGTCGCAATGTTGTGGAGCGTGCCTTTGGGAGGCTCAAGGCGCGATGGGGCTGCCTGTCTGCCCCACTAACCGTTTCAGAGGAAAACTTTGTTCTGGTGGTTAGTGCCTGTGTCATTCTGCACAACATTTGCAAGTCAAAGGGACACATCCTCCACCCTGACCTGCCCCCCACCACCACTCGGACTACAGGCAACAACCCCAGACCTCCGCGGCCATGGCTCTGGACTGAGGATCAGGGAAGGGGAACTTGTTAGGGATGCCATCGCCACCCTGATTGCCAGTGAGAGCGAATAGGGGTGGCGGTGTTTTCATCCCATTACTGGGTAGGGCATCTTTCACCCTGCTGTTTTGGGCTTTGTTCTGGTCCGTGGCAAAAGCTTTGCACGGGCCACGCATAATCTCCAGTTCTACTCCTGGTGACACAGTTTGCCCTGATAGTTCTATGTTAAATGTCTTTCTGGTGTTTAGTTATGTTACATGTTTCTCAAATAAAGGTTTAGAAAAGTTTCCATGTGTAGGAATGGTGCTTGTCTGGTTCTGCTGGCTGCTGGGGACATCAACAGAATGACAAATCAGTGGTGGTTTGGCAAAACATTTTACTTTAGAAAAACGATAACAATTTTTCCACAGGGGAGAAAAATAAAAAACCAGGAACTAAACTGTCAGACCCAGGGAATTTGTCCTTTTTCAAAGAGGACAGGGCCCGCACTATGGACTGTACCGTTGCGTGGTTTTTTTGGTTCGAGGATGCAGTCTCCTGGCCGCCGTGACCTGGGAATCCTGGGAGTCTCCTTGCGATCCAATGCTTCTGCTGCTACCGGGGGCCTGTGGTTGCGAGTCTCCAGGACCAGTGTTCCTCCGGGCGATGGTTGCCACTATTTCTGTCAATGATGTTGAGATTGACGACATCAAGGTGTTGCACCCATCCAGCAGTGGAGTGATTTTCTGTCTTTCCTCTGATGCCACGGATGTTTCCTACTGGAAATGTCTTTCGTTCTGCTCCATGATCATGGAGCATTGCTCCCTGAAGCAGTCCATGCCTGCAGCAGCATTGTTCTGCTCGTTTTCACGCACCGCTAAGCGGGTCCTGTGCCTTAACATACGCATTCTGCTTCTGGGTGACATGCCCGCCCTGCTGTTTGCTGCTCCTGGAGTGCCTGATGTCGCGCTTGTGCCTTCATCTGTGGTGGGTGGAGAAAGAAAGTGTTACACTGCTGGTTATGGAATCTTTGTGGACACTCCTACCATTCCAGGCACGTAGGGCACTGCCAAGGCCTGCTGTCCAGCCCCTGGGAAAAGTATTACTAGCCAGACGTGCATCGGGCCGGATTTACCTTGTCCGTTGCTGTTGGTGCTGCCGGATCTCGAGGGTGCCCTGGGGAGCCTGGCGGTGCAGCTATCTTCGATCCCTATGTTTTTTAGGAGAGAAGAGGTTTTTGGCACGCGGCTAGAAAATTTGGGGTGCTTTCTCCCCCTCCGCTGTTGGCCCCCGTGAGGCCCTGGGAAGGGAATTCCAGTGTCCACTCCCGGGCACAAGGTTGTGTGGAACCGTGGCCGCACATGACTGACGGGACCAGCAGCCGCATCAGCGCTCAGTAGTACCTAAAGCACTGCCTGCCCACCCCCAAGCCTCTTATTGGCGAGCGATGCTGACGTGCCTGGCCACAACCTGAGCGTTCCCAGAGCGGCGCGTTCCTCAAAGCCTCCCCACCGCCAGGCACAAGCAGACACATGAGCTCACAGTAAACCATTAATAAACTTTCAAAGCATGTATAATCATCTGTACATGTCAGAAATAGTCAGCTCCGTAGTTCCCGTCCGCTATGTGGAAGGAGACACACATGCGCGCGCACACACACACGGGTAATCACTGGAGCTGCCCTGTTATGGGAACTTCAGGTGTGTGAGCTCCAAACAGCGGCAACATTAAAGTAATGGCGGCGCCCAACCTAGCCGCCTTTCGGCGGGCCCAGGGCCCCCCGTTCCTTAACACAGCCACACCGCCAGGCTACAAGCCGGCCAAAAAACAGGCGGACCAGTTAAAACTTGCCAAGCAATCCACTGGGATGTGGCAGACGCCCCCCTTTGGCCAAGCGACGCGCTTTCCTCCTCTGCAGGGCCCCTGAAAACCACCCGCCCCTCCTTCCCCATGCGCTCCATTGTCCCTGGCAGGTAAAATGGGCCGGGGGAACACCCGACACTAAGCCAAAGGCCCCGTGGCCGTCCACGGGGCCTTGAAGATCCATTACCCGTATTAACTCGCGTCCCCAGTCCCGCTCTCCTCCGCACGGCCTCTTTTCCATTATGAAGATGGCCGCCTGCTTCTTTCGCGCGCCGGAACCAGAGGAAGTGGTCGCGGAACTGCGCATGCTCATTTGCGTGAGTCCGGGATGTACGAGGAAGCGCCCCCCAGTGGCGGAGCGGTGTAACAGTGGCAATATTTGGGCGGGAGAGGAGAGCACGTGGGACCTTTTTTTTTGCAGCCCCAACCCCAGCAAGTTGTTTTTCCCCTGCCCGCTCCTGCTCTGCTCCCTCCTGGCCCTCCCATGGTTTGTTTTGCTTTTTTGCTCTTTTGCTGGGAGTTTGGGCGACCAGGAATGGCGGAAGGAGGAGACTGGAAGGAGATGGAAAATGAGGAGATGCTGGCCATGGCGAGATGGTGTGGGGGTGTGCGTGAGCTCATGCACCGCGAACACTCTGCCCAGGCCCCGCATCTGGAGACTGTTGCCCACTGCCTGACATGGCATGGGCACCCCAGGACCCCGGCAGAGATGGCACGGTGGTTGCGCGCCCTGAGGGGTGCGTTTTACCACTCTTTGGCCCTGCACGAGGGCAACCCTTCTCCAGCCGCGAGACCACCTCACTTCTCCACCATGATGGTGCTTTGGATGGCCGCGGGGTCACCAGCATGGGTGGCCCCGACCGGGAGAGAAGAGCGTGAGTAACCCAACACAACACCCCCCCCAGGCCATGTGCTGCGCATAGGGCCGTGGCACTTCAGCACCGTGGCACCACCGCAGCAATCATTGCAGTCTAAAAATTGTGCTTCTCTTGTAGGGACACCAACAGTTACCGCGCAAAGGCTGGAGGAGCCTGTGGAGGGCATGGCGCAGGAGGAAGATATGAAAAGCTCATGGGCAGCGCTCCCAAGGTTGCCACTGGCAGGGCTGGTCCAGCGCAGCAGTCAATGCACAGCTGGGAAGGGGAGGAAAGGGCGCGGTCTTCCCAAGGTGTGCCTGGCCATGGAGTGACGGCTGTGTGTCTCTTCCCTCTCTACACAGGCGTAGAGGTAGCGATGTCCGAAGAGGAAAGAGGGGCCACCGGGGGCGCACAGCGCCACAAAGACTAAAGTTCGTTCCTGTCTTCCCCTATTCCCAGTTTGTCCCACCCTGCCCCCACATTCTTCCACGCACCCCTGTTCCAAAATATAGTTAATTGTAAATAATTATTTATTATTAAACCTATTTTAGTAAAAAAGCATGCCTCACGCGTGGCTCTTTCATTAAGATCCAGCTTTAATAGGCCCGAAAGGGGCTCTATGAGGTTCATTTCAACAAATTATCGTTTGGGCAAAGAAAGTTTTCTTATGGAGCCATGGCCCACTACGCAACCCACTCCTGACATCACGCTCACACTTGCAATGGCAGGAACACACACCATGCACAGAATTGCAGTTGTGGAGGCCTGTAGCAGAGCGCATCCAGGCAGCAGCACCACGGCCACGGACTACAGAGCCCATGCTTGGCAGACCACCCCTCAAAACATGGAATTGACCAAGGCTCTGCCACGCTAGGATAATGCACGGTGTGCCAAGACGGGATGGAGCAGGACATCTGCAGCCCTAGGTTCCACGGTCATCCCCATGGTCGAGCTTCGTATTGGTATTATTCCACTTCCCACATTGTATGACTCTCCGAGGATTGAATTTAGGGGTGGGCCCTCCAAACCTCTTCCTACACCAACAACCAAAGGATTCCATACGATGTTGATGGTGGAATAATAGTGCCATAACTCTTTGGCATGCCTTGCCTTTCCTGTTCCACCCCAATTTGAAATGCAGGCAGTGAAATAACCTTCCCCCTTCCCCCTTGTGCGGATGGCCCGCGAGAGGCGCCCAGCTTGCCTCCTGTCGCCGGATCCTTCGCGGGGAAGCGTGCCAGGGGTCCTGCACCTGTGCCCGCTGCGCCTGTGGAGAGAGGGGCATGTTAGTGCCTCGCACATGCACGCACGCAGGGTTGCCCCGTGCGATGCCAGTCCCTGGTGGCGCCTTGTCCTTCCCCCCTCCCCCCTTGCGCGGATGGTTTGCGAGAGGTGCCCAGCTTGCCTCCTGTCGCCGGATCCTTCGCAGGGGAAGCGTGCCAGGGGTCCTGCACCTGTGCCCGCTGCGCCTGTGGAGAGAGGGGCATGCTAGTGCCTCGCGCATGCACGCAGGGTTGCCTCGCACGATGCCAGTCCCTGGTGGCGCCTTGGCCTTCCCCCGTCCTTCCGCGGAGGCCATGCCCAGTTTAAAACGAAATGCAGAAAGCAGAAGTTACTTTTCTCCCTTCTGCCGTGGAAACACACACCCCACACACCCCACACAACCCGCCCCCCATGCTCCGCGCATGGCAGCGCGCGGCTTTCTCATATCCACAAAGTTAGCAAACACACCTGGGATGCTTCCCGGGGGGGTCATGGCCATCTTCCACCCCACCCCACCCAATGTGCCCCCACGGCCGGGAAGCGAGCCGGCCGGCCCTGTGGTAATGCATGGTGCCCCCAGGCCCAAAACAGAACTCTGAGCGACCAGCGGGTTGCAAGTTATGCACTTAAAACCACAACCAGGAGGCCCCCGCAGGGCACTCCGGGGTCCCGACAATCCCCCAACCCCCCCAACCCCTTTTTTCGGTGCGATAGCACTTACCTATAAGCTTTTCCCCCTTTCCTAGCTGCAGGAAAACACTTTCTGACAACGCCGTCAGAGTCCAAAAAACATGGCGCCTTCCAGCTCTCTGTTGGGACGGAGCAACCATTGACGCCACGCGTGCCCACGGCCCACCCACCAATTACGTCACGCCCGAATCGGCCCGTACTTTTGCTTCCACACATCCGGGAACGATCGTTATAGAGCAATAAAAAAAAGAGACCACCTTCTCTCCTGGTTTTTAAAAAGACTGCATGCTGACCGATGGTGCTGTCTCCGTGCGATTGAACGTGTGGAACTTCAAAATTATGTCCGATCCAGTGCACTCCAAGGTGTGGACTACGTCCGTCGGAGGTCGCCCCGCTCCGATTTATTTCCCCCGTGTGGAAAAGGCCTTTGATGTGCCATCGTTGAAAATCTATTATCAAGCATGTTGCTTGGAAATAATACAAGATTGGATACAGTTGGAGAATACAATAATAAAAGAAGTGGAAGGAATAAATAATAGATTTGGTTGACATGGATACTTATGTTATGACAAGGCAATTCTAAATAACCATTTGGGATGGTTAAGAAAGCTCCTGGCACAGGGTTTTCCTCACCAAATTTTATTGTTTAGGAAATACTTTCCAACTTCTTAAACGAAATGCACCTATATCCGCTGTGATGAGGAGAGACCTGTATCTGCATGGACAATCTGAGTTTTTTGTGTTGTCCTACCCGTTAGTGTTTGGGTGACCTATCCTTCTGAATGAGCCATCTCTCCCATTTGCAGTTGTGGTGGCAGTGGTAGTGGCGGCAACGATGGCTGAGGGGAAGGGAAGAGGGGAGGCGGCGGCAGAACATTAGCGTATGCCATGCGGAGACAGGACTGTACTGAATGAGGGGGTTGAGGTTATGAACTCTGACCTCCTGGATCCAAAGCTGCAACTGACAAATAAACCCTAAGAGGGTTACAGAGCTGAGTTTTTAAAGGGCTGTGTGGCCTGATTGGAGCCACAGAGAGGGAAGGTTCCCCCAGAAAAGAAGTGCTGGGGGGGGGTCAGGGTTTGGAGATACTGACAAATAATCAAATCCATGAAAGTCAAACCCATAAATATGGAGGTCTGACTGTATACTTTGGGCAGACTTACAATATAAAATTTTAAAAAGCAAGTTCCATCTTGTTCATTTCCAGCTATATAGAATGGCAGCCCAAATCATATCGTAATAGGCTCAAGATGGGTTCCACCAATAAGCCGCCATCTGTTCACATGTTTGTGTGGTTAGGTGTGTAGATATTTCTCTTTATATTATGTTCCTGTTTATCCTTCCTTTCTTGCTTTTGAGTATTTCAACTGGACAGCTAGCAAGATACGGCTGGGTTATTTTCTTAAAAACAGCTTAGCTCCAGAAAAGAATCCATGGGAGAAGGTAGAAGAGTGACAGCAAAATTAAATTTTTAAGTTACTGTAAGGCTAAAAATGTAGGGGTTGAAGGAAAAGGCAGTATTCTTCTTTGGGGGAAGGTGAATGTCTTTATTTTGTCCCTATTTCACTGGGTACGTCTGATAGAAGTTGCCAAGTTGCCATCACCCTTCAAAAGCAAATGGATGCTGTACCTTAGTGATTTGAAGGAAACTGTGCCTTTTTTCTTTCTCAAGAGTGTGATTTCTTCATTAAGGTGTATCTTAGCATAAAGAATCTGACTCTTCTACTTTCTCTGGATCTTCTGGCCCTCTTTCAGTTAACGTGATGAATCTGAGATAATGGCTCACCTTTCACTTGGGTTTTTTCCACTGAACAATTTGCTGCTGTGTCCTTTGCAGCTGGGCTATATAATCTCTGGGGCTCAGATCCTTCAGTCAAATCCTGGTGCCACAACTAGAATTCACTTGTTTCGTGAGATCGGAAACACCACTAGAAGCTGATTGATATCAAGGCATTGTGAGCACTCTGCCTGCTGAAAGGAGGCTTCTGGGAATCTGAACCCCTCTTTCAGGTGAGCCACCGAGATGGGGGTGGGGGAGGAGGTGAGAGAGACTTGACTTGCTCACCAGCAACAGGGTCCCCAGAGTGCAAAAAAGACTGGGAATGTTGATGACGGGCAGGTGCTGTTTCAGACTGTATTTACATGTGCTAGAGAAAATCTGTATTGTGGGGGAGCCCACCACCCATCTGTATGATGGGAGAGCCTACTTCATATGCAGCGGGAGCCAGAGTGAATTATTGCTGTGGAGGAACCCATCTGTGCTGTTTGAAAGTGAAAAAAGGAAACCAGGAAGGTTGGTGGGACTGTGGAGACCATGCAGAATTTGAGTCTGACTGGGATTAGAATAGTTACCTTTCTTTTCGCCTTGTCTCTCTTAAGCCCCTTTCTTGGACTTCTGACCCAAACAAGAGCACGGACTAAGATGGATGCATCAGAGGCAGGGGTTCTTCTTCTTCTCTGTCTGCTCTTCCTTTTATTATTCTCCTCCTTCCAAATGTACAAGACGAAAGGCCAGCTGCCTCCAGGACCCACTCCTTGGTTATTTCTGGGCAACGTCTTCCAGAAAGACGTCTTCCCTATTTCCAGGTTGTACCCCAAGGTAAGACCAGTTCTTCCTGAACAACTTTTTCCCTTTGTCACATGATAAACAAAAATTTCTAGAAATGAAAAGGTGGATATATAAAATTCATCTTTCACTTCTTCACTTTATGCTTCTCTTTATTCTTCTTTACGACAAAGGGGGGCTCTGAAGGGAGTAAGATTTTGAAATAATGTTCTTTCATTAATTTTAATTATTCTGTTTTTTCCCCTTTATTTTCGTGTGTTTATTAGGGCTTTACATCTGCTTTTGTTGTAAATCTCCTATTTTGTTATTGCTCATAAGAATGAAGAACTTCAAAAGCTTTCTCCTCATTAGGCAAAACTGTAAAAATCTTGGCACATTTTTTGATGTTTATTTTGCATTTCAGGAATTTGGTAGCAAAAGTTATTTGTTCAAAAATAGTTGTTTTATGAACAAAAACTCTTTGCTTATCCTGTACAAAAGGTTTTCCGTGCAAAAAAGAGTGGCTTAAATGAACTGCCACTCCGAACAAAAGCAGGCCCACTGAATCAGTGGGAATGACATCAAGGGTTGGTTTGCCCCTCAACAGTTTATTCAGTAGTTTAGATGGGGCCAGCAGCAAGATTTAGGCCAATGGTTTTTGTGCAAAAAACAAAACAAAACAAAAAAAAACAGAAAAAAACCCCCAATTTCCTTTAATAGTGAATGGTTTATTTCATGGGATATTGCAATGCGTTGAGACACCCTTTCTCATCAACGATGAGAAAATTGGTATTTTTTACATCCCTTGTATTGACTTTGCATGAATAATTTATCTTCCAAACTGTTTGTAGGCAGCTCACTGAGAGCAAAAATAAAGTCTGAAACAAAGAAACAAACAACCAATGGCACTTGCGGTTAATGGGATAACCCTTGGTCCAAAGAACACACTCTGAAGTTAATGGTAGTTTATTCAAAGGATAGTTGTGGGTACCAGCTGCACACTTCCAGGGAAATTGCCAGAACTGAGTCGTACTGTGACCTTACATTTTCTTATCAGCAATACATTATAAATTTGCCCACGGTAAGCTTTCATTGCTTAGTAAAGCGTTGCCCTGTTTTTCCCAGGATGGTGGTTTTCCCAGACTTGAGCAGTTGTTGACTTGCTCTCTCAGTCCTCTCTGTTATATCAACCGCCCTTTGTTAGTATAGCACTCTTCACACTTCATTTCCCACTTTTAATCTCCAGCCCCTTCCCATTTGTCTGGTTACATTATAGCAATTCAGTACATACAGGTAATTTGTAGGTAGACTTTTGTACATGACAGCAAGGATAGCATGCAGCAAGATATACACAATAGAATGTGTAACCTAAGTGTGTATATGTACATGGATATCTATGCAAGCAGACTCTTTTCCACTAGTTCCGATATGATACTATGACAGGGAGGCATTGCAACCTGACAGTAATAGTATGCATTGGGTGGGATTTTGGTGACATCAAGCCTGTGTATTTCATTGCTCTGTTTATTCGAATTACCTTCAATATCTGCTGATGGGTATGAATCCAGTATCCAGGGTGGCCCCACGTCTTGAGTCCTTGGGCTCCTATCACTCATCTTGCCCTTTTTCTTCAAAATCTCTCCCTAAGTCTGATACTCAGGCCTGAAAGTGATCTCTATTCCAGACAAGAGTCTGTGTTGATCAGTGGGTTCAATGTGGTCAAGTGTTTTTGTTCATAAATTAAAACATTCAGACAAAAGATGTGGAAAAAAAGAGTAAAGATTTATTGTATAACAAATAAAATAAACATTTGGTCTTATATTTGTCCCATACACAACACACAGTAACCCCTCTGTTCAAACCAAGTAACACTTCCACCTAAGAACTCTCCTCATTCTTAGCCCTCCAAAACTCAAATCAGATCTTCTTTCCTTTGGTTCCAACTGTTAATTACTGTATCTCAGACTTTCCCAAGTAACTGTCTGACTGGCCCTTTCTCTGTTTCATCCTGGCCCTCTCTAACTGTTTTACAGACAAGCCTCTAGGTTAAATCTTTCTCGGATGCATGAAATGTTAGTCAGCTGTTCAGGTATAGAGGTGTGAACGTGGGCTGTGAGTCAGAGAGAAATTAAATGCAAAAAGTACTGACAGTGACAATTATTTAATAATAGTGATCATTTGCCAGGATGTTGATATAACACAGATTCCCCAGTATGAGATAAGAAAATGACCACGTGTAGACTGGAATCCTATATGGCTCTTTCTAGCATAGTAGTTCCACACGCAGAATTATGCTCCACATGGCACTTCAGCACCCCTGGACTTACCATAGAGCCGGTGCTCCAGGTCATGGCCATTCTGTGACTAACGGCAAGTGGAGGGGGATCAGAGAAGTGGATGGCAATGTCTCTGTACCCAGATGCAAAATGATGACGTGACTTGGGTATGCTTATCAAACATGTAGCTGACTTGAAGGGGCATAGTGATACTCCAGAGGACAGTAACAGAATTCAAAAGGACCTTAACAGTTTGGAGAAATGGGACAAAACTAACAAAATGAATTCACCAGGGATCATAGAATAATAGAGCTCCATGCCATGGACAAATACACAATCAAAGCACCCGGAGAGATGGCCATCCAGCCTCTTAAAAAAAACAACTCCAAAAAAAGAGACTCTGCCAGATTTGAGGCAGTGAATTCCATTGTTGTACAGTTCTTCCTGTCAGGAAGTTGTTAATATTTAGATGCATTGTCCTCTGTTCTGATATTCCTGAATATAGATCAAGTACTGCATCTAGATAGGAAAAATGAAAACCCAAATATAGGATGGATGACACCTGGCTTCAAGGCAGCATATTTGAAAAGGATCTAGGGGTCTTAGTAGACCATGAATTCAGCTTGAGTCAACAGTGTGATGCTGTGGCTAAAAATGCAAATGCAGTTCTGAGCTGCATCAACGGGAATATAGCACCCTAATCTAGGGAAGTAGTCTCTTCTGGTTTGGTCAGACTTCGTCTGGGATCCTATGTCCACTTCTGGGTACTGGAGTTCAAGAATGATATTGACCTGCTGGAACATGTCGAAAGAAGGGCAAGGCCAAGAATCCAGCCTTTATGAGGAATGACTTAGGGAGCTGGATATGTTTAGCTTTGACATGAGAAGAAGTGGGATGATAACTATTATTACATAACTGAACAGATGTCCTGTAGAAGATTGAGAACGGAGGTTCCACCTAAACGTTAGGGAAAACATTTTTACTTTTACAACTGTTGGACAGTGGAATAGATTGCTGTGGAGGGTGTCTTGGAGGTCTTTAAATGGAGGAGTGCTTTGGCTGTGTATTCCTGCATGCCATGGAGTAGACAAGATGGCCCTCGTGGTCCCCTCCAGCTCTAAGATTCTGTTCTTTTTTGAATCTATCATGCACTGAGACCTCCAGAGGACCCCAGTGAAACTCAGGAGATGAGGTAATCATTTTGCATCTGGCTATGGGGACATGGCCAGATGCTTCTCTAACTCTCCCTCTGATCCACCCTCCCACTCTCCACCAGGCACAGAATGGCTATGGGATGGACTGCAGCAGAGCTAAAGTTATCATACAATCAAAGTAAATATTACATTACCTTCCCAGTAGTTGGGTGTGACCTATAAGCATGTGTAGTAAGTGACATGTACTACACATTAGGGTAAGTTATACTAAAATACCGGGGTGTCCATCCGACAACTACAGAAAGACAATCACATACTTCAAAGGCTTGATTGTACAGTTCCTTGTGTTCAGAGTGTGTTGAGAAGGCTGAAGCCATGATTTGGACAGAAGGATAGTGACCAGCAGCTTGTAGTTTTCAAATGGTGTTCCCCAAAAAGGTGGGGATTCTTGAGGTCCTCAGCAGTACTCGCATTTCTGTGCAAAAATGAGGAATTAATTAGTCCTAATTAGGAGGGCTGCGAGGGGTGGGGTAACCTGGTGAGATTGTTCCACCAATGCTTATGGGCTCCTTGCAGGCAAACCAGCCAGAGAGTCAAAAGGAACCTGAACATGTTTGGGGAAATTCAATCACACACACACACACACAATGCAAACAGTCACACATTCACACCAGAGCTAGCCAAAGAAAAGGGAGGAAAGGTTGATAGTGATAATTTCAGGGTCTGGGGTGATAATTACCAATCTGGAGGAGCAACAAAGAAACAGCGATGTAACTTAGACAGTACAAATCGGATTTCAAAATGACTTAGTGGCATTCAGCATCTGAGGTACTGCAACCAGCTGGTCAAAATGAAAGATTTTTATACCCAAAATCTGCCTGGAGGGCATGGGTATAAATGGCTCTCTGACTGACTAAACAAAGGAATGTGCGGAATGAGTTGATGGTCTTACTTTTAGGTGACAGGGACTTTATAGACATCCTGATAGCTCCGTAATAGTGGACAGGCTTGGGTACAAGGAGAAAAATTTCCAGGTCAGTGGGAAGAAAGTTGAAACCATCAATCTCTAGAGCTGTTACGAATTATCTTAAGCCTATCCCCTCTGCAGCTACCTGGTGATTTCCTGGCTATGACCTGCCTATGCCTGAAGGGGATCCCCGACCTACTTTTGCAGTGTACATGCTTAGCCAGTGTCTTCCTCTTGTCTAGCTAGGCCTTCCAGTCTCCTCAGGGCACACATCATTTTATATCAAAGCCAATTAATATATCTTGCCAACTCGATCATATTTTGCCAATTAAACCGTATCAAGGTGTGTGGGTGTATGGCTATTAACAGTGGGTTTCCAGAACGTTACTTCAAAGTAGTAATTTTAGGTACCTTTGAGAAATGGGAAAGAAACAGTGATGTTTTACACTTACAACTATAACCACTTACTTTTGGGGCTTTGCTGCTAAAATGCTTACCACTTGTTAAACGTAACGTTCTAAGCTTGGGTCAAGCTGCAATAAACTGTTGATTTGATTGGGTTGGTTGCTCAAATGGAAATAGATTATTTCTATAATATCCACAAAAAAGTGCAGTGCATGATAGCCTGCCACAAGGTCTGTTGAGCTGTTTGCTTCCCAACCTTGCACTGTCACTTACATGCAACCCACTTCTGATCCCAACTTGCATAGGGGTATTCACTTTGTTTTTTTGACTGAATGATCATATAGTTGTGCTACGTGGGCATGATATAGTGAAGGCTTGACCATGCAAGTGCGCAGTGTTTGGGTGGGGGAGATCCTGTAGCGGTATCAATGAACAAGGAACTCCATAGTTTAACCTCCTTCCCATCACGGACTTGGGTAGAGTTTAGTAAAGCCAAGGAAAGAGTTTACTATGTTGATGAGGCAAAGGGTATTACTGACTGTATTTAACATCTTTCACTTACAGACTCTGATATTTTATTATTTAGTGCTGTTAATGGGATTCAAGATGCAGAGTCTGGAAATAATGTATTATGAAGAGTAGTTATTCATACAGTTTTTCAATGCTAACGAGGAAACAAGTCTCTTGTTTTTTGATGGAAGCAACTACAAGTCACCCAGGCACCTTGTTTATGCTTACATTGGTGTTCCTGATCCAGGAAGCCCTCAAATGGTTTACAGCTGTGTGGGTTTTCTTTTTAATTAACAGCCAGCCGAATATATGTTTTGAATTATAGAGATACAAATAATTTATATATTTACATACTATAAAAATCTCGAATTGTAATATTCCATGTATCATGAATGGAGATAACTAACTTTCATAATTTTTTTTTGCTTTTCTTTATACATCAATATGAATCATGATTAGAATCATAGAATCATAGAGTTGGAAGAGACCACAGGGGCCATCCAGTCCAACCCTCTGCCATACAGGAACATACCTCAGAGGACTCCCAACAGATGGCCATCCAGCCTCTGCTTAAAAACTTCCAAAGAAGGAGACTCCACCACTCTCCGAAGCAGCATATTCTACTGCCGAACAGCTCTGACTGTCAGGAAACTCTTCATGCAGTTTAGGTGGAATCTCTTTTCCTGTAGTTGGAATCCATTGCTCCTTGTCCTAGTTTCTGGCGCAGTAAAAAGCAATCCTGCTCCCTCCTCAACATGATGTTTCTTCAAATATTTAAACATGGCTATCATGCCCTTTCATAGCCTTCTCTTCTGCAGACTAAACATGCTCAACTCCCTAAGCCGTTCCTCATAGGGCATGGCTTCCAGACCCTTCACCATTTTGTTCACCCTCTTCTGGACAGGTTCCAGCTCGTCAATATCCATTTTGAGCCAAAATGCCAAGAACTGGACACAGTGTTCTAGATGAGGTCTAAAGATTTAGAAATCAAAAATACATTGATCCTAGACATTGTTTTATGACATTCCAAATAAAAAGTGTATCCTTTTGTACATCCATATTTATGTCTCCATGCATCTAGTAATGTAAAATTTTCCGTCAAATTGAAAAATACAGTTGTTTACCTCGGTTGCTTTTTTGACCATTCTAGCACAATCTGTCATTGATTGGGTCCGTTGCCCCATTCAGGTCTCCCAATAATGGAATGTTCTCCTGATCTCTTTCCTGAGTATATTCAATTAATTCATTTTCAATTTTCTTAAAGAATCTGTCCTCTTTTTTTTCCTAATCTTAAATCCAGGAAATTAATTTATATAAGGACCTAGAGGGTTACAAAAAACTTCTTCCGAATTAGGCCAAAATATCAAATGTCCTGATAAGCAGAGTTCATCATTGAAACTGATATAATTTTATGGTGAAATAAGAACAGTGTTAGCAATTTTTAATCATTTGCTGCAATGTAATTTCTAGTTGGCTCTGTCTTTCACCTGCCCCTCCATTCCGCCTTTGCAGCAAGCCTTTTCATGAACTCTGAGTTGGCAGCTGAAAATGGAATTATTACATGTAGTTATATAACAAGTATAAATGTCAGTATGTCGCAATCAATTTTATTCTCGTATTGAGCTCAGCATGATCCACTTTCCCGGTTCAGTCGCTTCTCACCCACTTGGATCGTCCACTGTCCTGGACCAAGGATCATCCTCAGCTTCAGCTGAGATACAAGCCATTACAAAAATTTATAGCTCAGTCCTTTAGTTCCAATAAATTACTCTATATCTTGTTCAGCAGATTTTACTCAGAATGCTTCCATGGCTGAGTGGGGATTCAAACCCTCCTCTCCAGAGTCATAGTTCAGGTGCAGACAAACACCTGTTCTTGTGTCTCTGTTGTCAGAGATGTGGCTGCGGGGACTGACTGGCGCAGGCATCAGAACTGCTCCCTTGTTAGTAAATACATGCCTGCTGCTGTGTCCCTCGGCACCTATACCTCCTGTTACTGTGTCCCTGACACAAAGTCTTCAGCAAGAGAGAGTTTCAACACTTGCACCCACCTGCTGGCATTTTCTTTTTTTCTGCCACTGCTGGTGGTGTCCAGCACCAGGGCTTTGTGGACTTCCTAAGATAGCTCTACGGACCCCTAGGTTAAGAACTAGGGGCCTAAAAACTTGGCTAAAATGTCTCCCAGGCACCTAGAAGTCATTGGGGTGCATTTTTTTCTGGGGGTACACTGGGGGAATGTAGCTGTCCAAATTCTTCTGGGGGAGTACTGTAACCCTCTATCCTTCTGTTGTCATCCACTTCTGGTATAAAACTTTGTAAGGTTAGTAGTCGTCAATACTCATTTAAAATTGAAACATGGAAAAGAAAGTGTTATTTCAAATGACAAGGATTCTATCAGGCTCCTAAAGCACTGTGCACGTTGGACATTGTGAGGAAGGGAGGTTGACAACGTGGATAATGGCATACCCACAGTGTTATCAAACAAGATGATTAAACCTACCACTTCTACTTTAAGAGAGAACGTGTGAACTAGCAGAAAGAAAAACTAGAACTTTTCTGAGAAGCAATGTGAATAGCTAATTTAACATGAAAGAGGGCAACTCTTCTCTCTGCCAAGTGGCAGTAACATTCAAAAATACTGAAGAATATAGCCCTGTGGATTTGCCCAGTGTTTTATACAGGCCACACAGTGGCTTATATGATTTAAGAAAGAAGAAAGGAGTTTAAAGAAGGGGGGGGGCTAAAGACAAGTGGTGTCTTTGGTGTAACTGTCGTGACACCTTAGTTTGGGGGTTACAGTGCTTTCAGGAAAAACAAACACACGCAGAAACATGATTTTAAAAATTCCCACAAAATAAGAAATGGTAATAAACCTAACCCCACCCTCCAACAACACTGTGTTGTTTGAGCCACTAGTCACGAATTGGAGGCAATGGCCAATAAAAGCATGCTAAGATTTAACTATCCTTTTCTGCTTAAGATTTCAAGGTCTATGACAAAGATGGTGTGTGGCTACCTGCCCATCTCCATCCTACTTCCTGCTACAACCATATTCTCCCAATAATGTACAAGATCATGTAACATTCCCACTGGATTATCACTCCGACATGGGTTCCATTGTCTAATTTAACAGATGTTTAGCTTCAGCTTACTAAGAGACATGGTCCTCTGTTCATCTATGGACTAGAACCAAATCCTTCATCTGTGCTCTTTGGATATGATACGATGAACGGGGCAAGGTCATTTGGTTGATCATGCGAGATTGTTTGGTGGAAGATGTCCTAGTCTGAGAAATAATGAAAGCATCCCTCAGATAACTACACCAAAGGAATGTTCATTGCCTTGTTAACCAGACTTGTCTTTGATTTTGTCTCCAGCTTGTTGAGAAATATGGTCCCATCTTCACTATCTGGATGGGATCAAAGCCTGCAGTTGTGCTTTGTGGATATGAGGTGATAAAAGATGCTTTGGTGGATCACGGTGAAGCGTTTAGTGGTCGTCCTACCAACCCCATCGTGGTTCGGGCACTGAAGGATCAAGGTGGACTGGCTTTCTTTCATGTGTTCTTAATTTGGTTTTAAGATTCTTTTTTTACTTTTATTTATTTTTTTAATATTTTTAATTTTATTGAAAAAAGGATAAAAATTACAAACTTGTCTTCTACATATACATATAAGTCCTACTATTTCCCACCACCCAAATTCCCCCAGTGCAAACTCTCCCTTTCTTAAAAAATATCAAAGTTACAAAGTTACATACATATACTAATTATTGCATAAAAGCTTATCAATTCCCACCACCTAAAATCCCTCAGTGCAAAATCTCCCTCTTCCTTTCCCTCCCCGCTTCTGAAACTCAGGTTACCCTGCTAACTTATCTATTATTTCCTTCTTTTAACTATATATATTCCCTAAATTTCTTACATCTTTTATTCCTTTTCTCCAACTCTAATCCTTACTCCAAATTACTTAAAATTTTAACTATTTTTTTTGTATTACTAAGACATCTTTTCCTTATAATATCACTTTTTTTAAATTATATTTTTAAAGGCATATAATTACAAAAAAGTAAGATCATTCTTTTACAGTCATTTCAACATCCAGAATAGTTCACATCATAAAAAAAAGAGAACTAATATACATTTCATATCCAAAAACCCACATATCTACATAATTCATCAGTAATGTACATCCTAAAAATTTGATAACATAAAATAGACAAAGAAAAATATGTTATTTCCTTTAAGCATAGGTGTACAAAACCATAACTTCCTTGCCTCCTGTAAGAGTTCCTTATACAGCTAATCCCAACTAACCAACGCTCCCTAATTTTCTTTTGTCGCATTAGCATGTATTTCTAATCTTTAGGAAATATCAATGAGAATAGAATACATAAATAAGTGAACAATATACTAAGCTCAATTCGGTCTTTGCATCGTTATTTGTGTATAATTATATAAGACAACATATGTTTACTACCAACCTAAAGCCAATACCTAACCAAAACAATATGACATTTAACTCATGTAACAGAGATTCAACAGAAACAAAGAAATGAAGATAAAAAAAATCTTACATACTATATCCTTTTGACATCATATAGTTTGTGATTAAATTCCAGTCCTGTTCAGTTAGCTTTTCTTGTTTCCCCTTTAATCTAGCTGAAAGGAGATCGAGTTGTTTGTAATCCAATACTTTTTGAAACCATAAGTGTAAATCTGAAATATCAGGCATTTTCCATAACCTTGCAAAACAATTCTTGCTGCTGTAACCAAGAATAGTAACGTCCTCTTATTTTTAACTTGGAATTTTGAATCAAAGATATTTGTCATATTTAAGAGGAAAAAGGCCGGATCCATAGGAAATGTTATTTTATATATTTCTTCCATAGATTGATGTATTTTAATCCAAAATTTCTTTGTACGGGGACATGACCACCAAATATGAAAGAAACTACCAATATTTTCATTACACTTCCAACACTTGTTTTTTCCTGTATGGTACATTCGATTGATTTTATCAGGGGTCAAATAGGTCCTGTACATCATTTTTAAATAGTTTTCTTTAATTTCTTGCAAAGTTGTAAATTGCATAGTATTTTTCAATGATGTATCCCATTCATCTAGTGAAATATTATGTTGAAGATGATCAAATGGGCCCAAAACCAATATCACTTTCAATATATACTACAGCTCCCTAGTTCTTATTTTTAATGTGTAAATAGTATTGCTTTTTCTCTCCAACACTTTTCCCATATAGGGGATACCATTTTCCATTCTTCAAATACTTTCTTTTTTCTGATTATCCTTTAAAGACTCAATCACAATATCTGCTTCAGCCATATCAAACAATTTGAACAACCAGTCTCTTAATGTTGGTATAATTTTTTGATTCCACACTTGAGCATAACATATTCTTGCTGCTGTTATCATATATAGTGTTATTTTTTTCTGTGATTTATTAATGCCTAATTCATCTATCATATTGAGTAAGTAGATCTGAGGTATCAAATCAAATCTTATTTTTAACATTTCTTGTATTTTACTATGTACCATTTCCCAAAATTCTTTAGCTCTTTTACATTTCCATCATATATGATAAAATGTACCACGTTCTTCACACTTCCAACACATATCTCTTACGTTTTTCTGCATTTTTGACATTTGAACTGTTGTTATATACCATTTGTATAGCATCTTATAATAATTTTCTCTTCAACTAACCGGTATTATTAATTTCCAAGTTGTATTCCAAGCATTTTCCCATTTCTCCATTGTTATTACACTTCTTATATCTTGCGCCCACTTTACCATTGTTGTTTTCACTACTTCTTGTTCATTTTGCATTGTAAGTAAAATCTTATATATCTGCCCTACCCTATGTTTAGTTCCATATTCTAATATTTTGTCAAATTCATTTCTTTTTATTTCAAACCCTTCTTCTTTCTTATCTTTCTTATGTCTCTCCCACAATTGTCTAATCAGTAACCAATGTGTATTCCGGCCATCTATCTGTAATTCATTTTGGGTTTTAAAGTGTATTTCCTCCCCTTGTATTTTTAGTACGTCTTTATATGTTATCCATTCTCCTCCTCTTGGTTTTTCTTTTTTATAGAATGCCTTGTGGACTGAAACCCATAATGGTATCTTTAGATATAATTGTCTTTTGTATTTCATCCATGTTGTTATCAAAGCTTTTCTCAGGATATTATTTTTAAAATTTTTATCTATTGACGCTTTACCATACCAGATGTATGCGTGCCACCCAAAATTTAAATCCTCTCCCTCTAAGTATAACACGCTGTTATTCCTCAATGTAATCCACTTCATTATCCACTCCAAATTATTTGCCTGATAATATAATTTTAAATTTGGCAGATTCATTCCTCCTCTTTCTTTTGTATCTTCTAGAATTTTCCATTTTATTCTGGGTCTTTTTCCTTTCCATATAAATTTTCTTATGTCTTTATTCCAATCTTTAAAAGGATTCTTGTTCTTAATTATTGGAAGATTTTGAAATAAAAAATTCAATTTGGGTAATATGTACATTTTAATTACTGCAATCCTTCCTAATAACGATAAATCTAATTTTTCCCATCTTTTGAGATCTGCTCTTATTTCTTTCCAGACTTTATTATAATTATTTTCATATAGATCTACATTATTTTTTGTAATTGTAATGCCCAAGTATTTCACTTTTTTGACTGTAGTAAATCCTGTTTTTCTAATCGGCTCTTCTTCTTCCTCTTTTCTTATATTTTTTGTAATTATATTCATTTTTCCTTTATTTATCTTATAACTGGATAATTCTCCAATTTTTTAAAATATATCTACTAAAATCCGTATACCATTTAAAAGGTCTTCTATTATAATCGCCAAATCATCAGCGTACGCATTTAATTTGTATTCCTGATTCTTTACTGTTATTCCCTGTATTCTCTTTTCTCTCCTAATTTTATTATTCAGTAGTTCTAATGTTAATATAAATAGCAACGGTGAAAGAGGACATCCTTTCCTAATTTCTATTTCACTTGTCTTTTCCCCGTTTATAAGTATTTGTGCTTTTTGTTCTGTATATATTGTTTTTATCCATTCTAAAAAAAATTCCCCTAAATTTAATACTCTTAGTGTTTCTTCTAGAAATTTCCAGTTTACTCTGTCAAATGCTTTTTTCCATGTCTAGAAAAAGTAGAACTGCTTTCTTTTCATTATGATTGTGGTAGCATTCTATAGCATTTAATAATGTTCTTATATTCCCCTTTATTGCCCTTCCCGGTAAAAATCCATTTTGATCGGGATGTACTATCTCTTGTAATACTTTTTTAAAATCTGTCCGCTAATATAGTGGTGAATATTTTATAATCCACATTCAGAAGTGCTATAGGTCTATAATTTCCTATTTCTAAACAATCCTTTCCTTCTTTTGGAATCATCGTGAGATTAGCTTGTCCCCATGAAGGTGGTCGTATCCCCTTATTTAAACCATTCATTATCATACGTAGTGGGTCTATTAATTGTTCACTAAACATCTGATAGTATAGTGAGGGGAAGCCATCTGGCCCCAGTGTTTTACTTGATATTTGCTTCCTAATAGATTGTAAAATTTCTTCTTTAGTTATTTCTTTATTTAATACTTCTCTTTGAGTTTCTGTAATTATTAAATTCCCTTCTTCTTTTATATATTGCTCTATATTTTCATTTTCCCATTGGTCAGAATTTTGTTCCGCAAATAAATTAGCATAATATCTTTCAAAAGCCATTTTTATATCATCTTGTTTTACTAAAAGCTTCCCCTTTTCTCTCATTTGTGTCACTATTCTTTTCTCTTTCTCTTTTCTAATTCTATATATTAACCATTCAAATTCTTTTCTATTTCATATGTATCCTGAAGTGAAATATGTTTTTGTAGCACTTTAATCTCCTCTGCAATCTTATTATCCCAGGGGGAAATTTTCAATTTGTTCTCCAGGTCTTCTATTTCTTTTAATATTTTTTGATCTTTGATTCTTTTCTCTTTTCTTATTTTTGTCTCTTGTTGTATTAAAAAAAACCTCATGACTGCCTTTCCAGCCTCCCATTCCGTTCCTATATTCACCCACTTATTCAAATTCTCTATAAAGTACCATTTCAAGGTCTGCTTACCTTTTTCTACTATTGTTTCCTCTTTCATTAAGTTCTCATTTAATCTCTAATTAAATTCTTTTTTCCTGCTCTCCAATGTTATTATCATAGGAGTATGATCTGATATGTTTCTTGGCAATATTTCCATTTTTTTAAATATACTTACTTACTGTTTTAGAATTCCATACCATGTCTATCCTTGACCATGATTTGTAAATTTCTGAAAAATATGTATATTCTTTCTGTAGTCCATATAAACTTCACCATGTGTCCACCAACATTAGGCTGTCTGTCATATCAAATACAATTTTTGGTAACTTCCCTTTATGCTTTGTTTGCTTCTTTATTTTGGATCTATCTAATTCTGGATGTACACCCATTCCAATCTCCCATAATTATTAATTCTTTATATTCTTTGCTTTCTATATCTCTAATTTTTTCCCAAAATTTCTCATAAAATTTTTCTTTATTTTCCAATGGGCCATGTATCCTATCACTAATACCTTTTTATCTATTTACTTCTACCCCTATATATCTCCCTTGATCATCATTTAATATTTCTATGGTCTATATTTTGAATTCACATAAATTGCTACTCCCCTCTCTTTTTTTTTATTCTATACCCGATACAAATACTTTTCCTATTTTGAGATTTTCTAAAAATTTTCCCTCTGTCTCTTTAATATATGTTTCTTGAATACAATATATGTCACATTTTTGCTTTTCTAAATAATGAAAAATTCTTTTCTTCTTAATTACTGAGTTTATCCCTCGTATATTCCAAGATAAGATTTTTATCCTCATTTTAAATTCTAAACTTCTTCTTTTGCACTGTCTTGTCCTGTTCAGTCTCTTCTTCTAGTGCACTCTCTTCTTCTGTCTCTTCCTGTTCCTCAGTCTCCTATTGCTCTCATTCTTTTTTCCTGTTCTTTTGGCTCCCCTTCTTGTTGAGTATCTCTTTCCTTTTTCTGTTCTGTTATTTCACTCATATTTTTTGTCTTGTTTTCCATTTTAATTTTGCTCTCTTCCTTCTTCTTCCTTTCTTCCCCTTTTCATCTTTTGTCTCTTTTCTTGTCTCTTCCTTTCTTTTTCAATCTTTTCAAAAGTCTTCCACCTTACTTATTGTACTTATTACATATCTTCTTTGATTATATGTCCTAACTGTAAACCAGTTTATTTATTTGCTCAGTCCAAAGACCATTGCAATCCAACAAGTACAAAAACAAAGCAAAACATCCAGGATCTCTTCAGAACAGATCGCCCTCATCACATAATAAAACAACACCATAAACATCTTCATAATAAAATAAAACACAAGGTTAAAACATAGATTACATATTCTCATATAAAATTGCATACATTACATAATTACAATTTACAGATACCATCTCTTACTCTACAAAACTCTGATGCTTTTTATCTAGTGTGAGCTCTAAAAAGTTTTCTCTTGCCCTAGCAGCCTTCACTGCAAATGCAGCGACCTTTCTAATCACATGTTGATTTGATGATTGTACTAAAAAAGCAAGTTTCTCCTTTGCTGTCAAGTATTTCATTTTTCTTAGGAAAGGCGCTAAATAACTTTCCCTTATCTCAGAGTATATCTGACATTCGAGTAAATAATGAACTAAATCTTCTTAACACCAGCTCACCACATATGCACAGCCTTTCTTGGACTGGGATTACAAAATCTACCCCATTTCATCATTGTATCCATTTGTTCAAAACGTAAGCATGTAAGGGCTCTGTGAGCTTCCATGGACAGTGAGAGTGTCAGATATTTTTCAGATTTATGTTCTAATTTCAGTTTAGCTAGCCATTTAGTTGATCTACAAGATGTTAGGGCAGCGATGTCTAACTGAGCATTCACATCGGACACTCTTTGTTGAACCATCTTTTTAGTATCAGGCAACCTTGGATTTAACAGCTGATATGAAAAACCAAAAGTTAATAGCATATTTGAAAAATTCTGTAGCCAAAATGTTCCTTGCTGACAAGTTCTTTGTTCTTCTAAACAAACCTTGGGGAGCCTATCTTCTGTTAAATTACTTATTCTACACCAGAAGTTTACCATCCTGGAATATATTAGGCCCTCAATCCTATCCATCCCAAGTTCAGATCTAACTAAATAAGCCGGAGTAGATTTAGAAACACCTAAGATCATACGCAGGAATTGGGATTGGATATTTTCAATTTTTGCAAGATTTGTGAAGCCCCAAATTTCAGCCCCAAAAATGAGTGCTGGAATTACTTTTGCTTTAAAAATATTTATAATAGGGCGTGAAGAACCTGGGTACCTATAGTTTAATAATCTATTTAAGGACTGCAAACTGGCCATAGCTTTCATTTCACTTTTCCTTATTTGTTGCACCCAGGAGCCTAATGATGAAAAATGGATACCAAGGTAGCAATAGGATTTTACTTGCTCTAATTCTTTTAAGTTGATAAGCCATCTGTATTGTTTCCTTTTCCTGCCAAAGACTACCACCTTTGACTTATCATTATTGATGACCAAATCATTTTCTATACAATATAAATTAAGATGTCTAGTAATCTTCTCAAACCAACTTGTGATGTTGAAAGGAGAATCATATCATCTGCATATAATAAAATATTAATTGCTTTGTTTGAAATTTTTGGCATATGAAACTCGTATTTATGAGAGAGGTAACAATATCATTAATATAAAAGTTAAAAAGGAATGGAGCTAAAATACAGCCTTGTCGTACCCCTTTATATGTGGGGATAGTATCTGTTAAAGCCAAATTGGCTCCTGTTCTAACCTTCAAAGAGGTTTCAGTATAAAGTGATTTCAAAAGTGCTAAGAGTCTCTGATCTATATTTGTCTTTGACAGCTTATCCCATAAACGATACCTGTTTATGGTATCAAAAGCTGCACTTAGGTCAATAAAAGCTGCAAAGAGTTGACTGCCTTGTTTTAAATACTTTGTTATCAGATGGTGTAATATAAAACAATTGTCCAATACAGATCTCCCTTTTCTAAAGCCTGCCTGTTCTTCGGCTAAGATGGAATTTGCTTCTGCCCAATCCTCTAGTTTGTGAAGAAGATGTTTTGCATACATTTTAGCGGGAATGCTAATCAGGCTAATTGGTCGATAGTTCTTTGGATCATAACGATTTCCTTTTTTAAATATTGGCACTACTACACTAGCTTTCCAGTCTTTTGGGATACAACCAGTGTTGTTTATGTGGGTGAATAGCCCTGCCAGAACTGGTGCCCACCAGTCTACGTTGCATTTAAATAATTCTGCAGGCAAAAGATCAATACCGGGGGCCTTATTATCCTTTGTTGACTGAATAATAGATTTAACCTCTGTTATCGTTACTGGGAACCACACTGAAAGTAAATTAAAATCTTGTGTCCCAGCAACTCTATCAGAAGATTTTTCCTCATCTTCTTTAAAAAGCTCTAAGTAAAATCTTTCCCAATTTGAAGCAGAAATAGGGATGTCAAACATAGCTTTTGACCCTTTAAGTCTATTTACGACCAAATGCCAAAAATGAGCTGAATTTAATTGTAATGCCGCTTCTTCTAAATCAGCCCAGAATTGTTCCTGAAACTGGGCCTTCTTTACTGCAATTAGTTTTTTGTAATTACTTCTGAGTTTCAGCATCAGATTCATGTCCATTTGGTCATTCGTGTCATGTACTTTACGGATACATTTTCTCAATTCTTTTCTCAGTACACGGCATTCTGTATCAAACCATGAGGGCTTCCTTTGCTGCTGTTCTTTTAAATTCTGGTTAAATTTTAGAAAAGGTCTCAGATTCTTACATATATCCTGATATGCCTCCAACACCTCACTAATATTGGCTTCTGAGGATGACACTATATTACTCAGTGATCTTCCCTGCATAGAATTATAGAAATCTTTTAGGTTGCTCATATTAACTTTTTGCCATTTCAATCTCCTTTCTCCCTGAGCTTCCAGTCTCTGGACTAACCATTGGTCTGCAGAAGTCACTATCCTCTCATCAACTTTAGCTACTAGATTTACAATAATGGGTTGATGATCACTTTCTTCTCTATGGTTCACAATAATGCCAGAAAACTGTTGAACTTCAGCTCTGGTAACGCAGATATAATCCAAAGTACTAGCAGAGCTTTTTGAGAAGTAGGTGAAGGGATATGGATCATTCAAGTTATTACTACCTAAGATCTGCAGACCAAACATGTATGTTATCCTAAACAGGTTGATGCCAGCCTTATTTATTTTCTCATCCCTGGAACTCCATTGGGACAGGTCCTCTAAACCAGCCAACTCATCTCCCACAATTCCACACTGTTCTGCCACCTTTAATAAAGATGTTCCTAGTCTGGCATTAAAATCTCCCAATAAAATAAACAATGCACTGGGAAACCTTGTAGCTAACTCCTCTAATAAATGTTCTAAGTGTATCCATACGTTAGCAGAGAAATATTGTGAAGAAATTGGGGGTATATAAACATTTACTAAAATAAACACAGTACTCCTTGCCTCAAGTTTTACCACCAAAAAATTGTTGGAAAATACCTCGCTGACCACCAAGTCTTGTATCCAACCTAGATCTTCCTTAATCAAGAGAGCTAAACCTCCTATGGCTCTACCTCTGATGTTTGTTTTTTGTGCTGGTTTAACCCATGCTTTGAAACCTGGGATTATTAACTCCTCTTTGTCAGTAAGCCAAGTTTCCTGAAGAGCTATCACAGAATGTCTAGACAAATACTCTATAATGTCACCATCACATACCCTTCCCTTCCATCCTGCTATGTTCCAAGACATAATTTTAATACATTTATCAATGGAATCATTGATGTCAGTAATCATCTTTTTTGCAACCTCTGTAAGTGGGACCATTTTAGCTGGAATGAGGGAACAATGACCATCGCTGATCCCAATTGGACCAAAAAACTCACTATACACTGGGTAGCAAGGGAGTGAATACAGTGATAAAGGGACCCTAAGCTGTACCTTGTAATTAATAGCTATTCAGTCTGTTTTATCTGCTGGATATCTTCATCATCTAAATAAACAAGCTCATTTTCAAAGGGACCTAATTTACTAACATTAGAACTTATCAGATGGATAACAACTAAATCAGGGGGTTTTACCCCACAAGGACCTGGTACACTTCCCAATTCCTCAGCATCCAGGAATCTCATTTTAACCCAATTATTGTTATCCAAAAGGGTGTTAGAAGAAATCTTGGATAACACAGAGGCTTCTCCTTCTACTTGAGTCACAAGAAGTGGGGGTGCCCCATGATTTATCTCTACTGAGACAACCTGATTACTCCAATTTTTTCCTGTATTCATACACTTTACACCTCCTGGCTCTACTACCATTGGGCAGATCTTCTGGGCATCAGATCCATTATTAGCAGCTATCCGCTGCTTGAGAGTAACTTGACTTCTTTAGAGACCACTGAGCATTTTGGAGCAACAGATGAATTATGCTCTAAACAGTTTATCAGCCGATCAAGTCTGTCCAGTATCTCTTTTTGAACACAGGGAGGGCAAGACCAAAATGAACATATAAGAGCATTCTCCTCTAAATCAAATGGCTCCAACCTTTCATAAAGGGTCTGACAAGTATCCAAGTTAGACTGACAAGTTGTATTAGCAAGGGAGTCCAAACTCCTAGAATTGGAATGACTACGATCATTTAAATCAATCAAATTAGCAATATTGTGACCAGATATGATATTCTTACTTGACCTTAAATTATAAGAATGATGGAGCAGTGGTAATGGGGGGGTTTGGTTTTCAAAAAATCTTGCAATCTCAATACCCAAGTTTAAAAAAGCATCCTTAGCCTTATATATTACATTAGCAATAGCAGCATTTCTAAAAGTAATTGCGGCACAAGCTTTAATGCCATTGTAATAAAAATATTCCACTAGAACTACATCCTTAGGTTTCAATACCCCTGGTATAACCCCATTATTAATAGCTAAAAAATGAGAGATACGATTCTATAGTGTAAGGAAACCCAATGGCTTAGGATAATTTAGGAAAAACAGCTTTTGAGGGATTAGAACCAGATTCCAATCAGTATGTATGTCTTTGTATCTTGCTGCTGCATCCTTTTGAGGGTCTTTTGAATAAGAATCTGATTTCATCCCCAGAGGTTGAGCATTATCTGCGGTAGACTTCCTGTTGAGGCAAAGGACTTCATCCCATGGGTCTAACATCTCTCCCCCATAAAGCCCTTATCAGCTAGTGGATTTTTAGATGTTTCTAGACGTCCAACTGCATCAACTGGCTGCAACAGATTATCAGAATTATTATGCCCACACTTCTTTGCCTTTTTATTATCTTTTTTCTGATTTTCCAAACGATTTTTTTGATCTGATTTTTTAATAAGATTGTCTTTGTCCAACAGTTTAAACAAATGCTCCCAATCTCTTTTCTTATGGCGTTGTGATTTAATAACCTTCTTACTTAGGTTTATAACATTTTTGCTTTTCTTCTGTTTTTTACAAGCTCCGTTTGACTCTTCCTTACTGCTTTTTATGGACTGGGTCCTTGGGGGTTGTTTTCTTGATCCTGTCTCTGATAGAACTCCTCCCTCTAAGGCCAGTTGGTGTTAGTCTCCTCATAGTTATTAGATGATCCTCAGCCAAAGCTGTCAGCAATCTATTGCTTTCTGCAAGAAAGTTTTTAATAAGTACGAGTTCCTCATACACCGTAAGAAGACCACCTTGTAAAAGAATAGAATTATGGTCGAAGTCCTCTGTCTGAGTGCATATAGATTTCAACTTAGTATTTGGACCCTTAGACACGTTACAGCGTGCCAGATCAATCAGCTGTTTTTGAGTAAACTCTTCTATCCAGGCAACATCCTGAACAGTTTTAACACCGGTGGAGGAGGACAAAGCTTCAACAGGAAAACTTACCCTTGTATGCACCCCTCTTTGCTTTGTAGAGTAGTCCATGGTTGATTCCGAGTGCAACAAATGAGAGACAGAATCATGCATAAAGTTTGAAGGTCTCTCAATTGACCAATGGGTTTTTTTCTAATAAAGGACTGGAGTCAGATGATTGTGCTGTCACCGCAAAGCTCAACTCAGCTGCAAGATTAGAGAAAAGTGGTTCTGCAGCAGGGGATTTTGGAGTTTGTGTCAGTCCTTTAAGATCCAGAGACTCAGTCTAACACAGAATTTGCAGAAACTGCTGGTTTAGCTTCATCAACTTCCTTAGGAGCAAACAATTGTGTAATTTTCATCTGGTCTTTCCCAAGATTCATGGGAATGCTCTCAAAAACTGGCAAAATGCCTAAATTTCTATAGGCCCTTCTGGTAAGCATAACGTCTTCTCTCAAATGCTCCTGAAGTATCCAGAAAATTCGTCCCAGCAGCTTTAAGAACTAGCCAGTGTCCATAAGTTATGCAGTCTTTTGGTCAACAACAGCCTATTATCACCGGTAACCCATTCCAGCAGAACAGCAAACAAAAATATCTTCCAAAGTTAGTTCCTCAGCCAAAAAACAGCAACAGTAGCTAAGCGCTGACTGGAATTAGTTAAAGACACAACACCGTTAAGGGAGCTTAGCATTTACAGATAAACATTAGTCTGCAGTGCCGGCAGGCATAGTACAAGGCAGATAGTAAATTCAACACAAGGCCAATGATAAAACTATAATGAGCTATGACTGAGAACAGAAATAGAAGGCAGCAGTTATAAGCAGGCGGCCATGGCACAACAAAGCAATAAAACAATAAAACTGTTAAACCTAAGAAAAACAAACAAATTGCAGCAGAGACTCTAGCAAAGCATTCCTTGGATAAACAAAAGGATAAACTTTCAGAGGAGCTCTTTACAGCAGCTGCTGCCTCGTCGCCATCTTGGCTCCTCCCTCTTGATTATATGTCAATACAACTCCTTCTAACTTCGCCCATCTGTATGTTATTTGTTGACTCTTGAGTTCTTGCAATAAAAAGTGATAATGCTTTCTTTTCTTCAATACTTGGGATGGTACATCTTTGAAAATTTTTAATTCTTTTCCATCAACGATCAACTTATTTGTATAGCTCTGAGATATGATCAACTCTTTTACTCTCTCCTGGACAAAGTACACCACGATGTCCCTTCTTTTGCGCGCTATTAAAGAATTGATCTGGAAAATCTGATCAATTTCAATATCCATCTGTTCTGTTGTCCAATTCAAAAATTTTGCCAGTGCCGGGATTACTCTATTATAGACATCTTCCTCCTCCTCTTCTTCTAATCCTCTTATCTTTATACATTTCTCACAATATTTCCATACAAACAGTGTAGTTTTTACTTCTGCTTGCTCTGCTATACTTTATAGCTCTTCTGTCTTATTCTCAAAGCTTTTTGTTTTTTCTTGAACTTCTTCCACCCTTTTGTTCATGTCCTTCACATCTTTTGTCACCTTTTCTAACTTCTGCATAAATTGTTCCATTTCTTTTTACATCTCTCTTACTTCTTTCTTGACCTCTGTGGAAAGATCTTTCATTTCTACCCTCATATCTGTCCGTATCTTGGTTTTAAGATTCTAAGACACAGGAGAGCAATAGATTGGGATCTATCAGGGATCTCTGGGTGCTTTGGAGGGAATCAGGAAAATTCTGAAGCATTTGAAAACAAGTTTTTTTTAAAAAAAAAATCCAAATTTATATTCATTTGCTGAAATGAAAATGACTTGAGTGACCTCACAGATGAATTTTGTAAAATCTCAATTCAATTCTGGCACTGAGAACAAATTCCTTGACTTACCACGTGGTCAGAGACACCCTGTTCCTGAATTCCAAGTATGTGTTTTGCCCCTGGTTTCTTTTGCTGAACCTTGAGATTTGAGGTTTGTTATATAACTAGCAACTCCTGGGAAGGCTCAGTAGGTTTGAAATCATGGGGTATATAATGGGGATGGCACTCTGAAGCTGCTATTTGCATTTCAAGGAAGGCTCCATTGGTCATTTCTGTTGGAAAAGTGACAACGGTAGTGGAGTCAAATACCTCCCCCCAACCTCCACTGCATATCCATCAGCTGTATCCTGAGGCTACTCAGCCATCATTCTATTTGTTATGAGCCCAACGAAGAATGTGCATGCTCTTAGTGTACACAACAAAGAAACACATTTTCAAGCAAATTATAATTATTTTATGTTGGCCGCTTCAGTGAGTGGGCACATGCAAAACTAAGTGTAAAACTTATTTCCACCAAGAAAGCCCACTTCTTTTGTCCTGGGAGTTTCTCCTGTACACACTAGGAGTGAAAAGAATATTTAAAAATATTCATAAAATTGCTAAAAGCACTTTTTTTGAGTAGCGAGAAACCCCAGTGAGAAGCATTCTAGACTGATGAGAATCTTTGTAGGTCAAAACTTTCTCTGCATAACCTTTTTGTGTAATTGTTTTGCCCAGAAACAGCATTCATTGCATTGGAAATAATATTTTGCATAGAAATATCATTTTTCATGCTGCAAAGAAAATGCTGTTTTCTGTGCAAAAAACAACAATGTATGAATTTTGCACAAAATAAATCCCAAATTGCAGATAGGCACCAAAAATTGTGTGGTTCTTCTTCTTTTTTACCTAAAAATATCATTTTAATTGCATGAGGTCTATATAAAAGTAAAACTGAACACATATAATAAAAAAGAAAAAAACAAATTACAAACTACCAAAGCTGCATGCAAAATTTACATTACTACCCACCAACCCAAATTTCTAAGTAGCAAAAATTGCAGATACCACAACAGAGAAATAAAAAGATGGCTTCCAACTATCTTTTCTGTAGTTCTTATTTAATCCTTGAGATCCACCTTTCTCTGCTTTATCTATAGACTATATTTTATCTATATATTTAACTCTTGCTAATTGATAAAACTTAGTTTGTCAGAGGTTTTTTTGTAAATTGTATGAAAGCCAATGTTTTAAAAATGCTTGCAACATGTAGTCCTTAGTTCTGTGAACTTGCTTGTCAGAACTCTTGAAAGAATAGCAAAAACAAGTTGTTGAATATCTCATTGCAACCAGAAATGATAGAATTAATTGCTTGTGTACAAACTTCCAGCTGGTTGTTGAATGTTGCAAACTGCTTTTTATCTCTTTGGTTTCAGGGCTGAGCAGCAAAACTGAGGCAAAATGGAAAGAGTTCCGCCAGTTCACACTTTCCACCCTGAGGGACTTTGGGATGGGGAAGAAAACAATGTCCAAGAGGGTGCAAGAGGAAGCACTTTGCCTGGTGAAAGATGTAACCACAACCTTACAAGGTCTGTTCTCTCCAGTTTATTCTAGAGAAATGAAGAGCAGCCCTTGTGAGCAGCCTTGTGTCTTATGTTACAGGGAACAGATAGAGAGTTTTTCTATCTTACTTTTCCTCTCGTGATCTCAGTGGGAGACAGGGTTTCCCTTCCTACCTCCTTTATATTCACAGGAACTCTGTCAAGCAGGTCTTGACGAGAAGCAGTGACTGTCCCACTGAGTTAGTTATGCAGTAGAGAGTTGATCCTGAATTGCCCAGGCCTTAGTCCAGCATGCTAACTGCTATGCCATACAGTCCTGTTTAAACAGAGCATATTGAAAGTCTTCTAAAAGGAAACACCCAAGTCCTTCTACACATCAGTGCCACAGGAAAATGTAAATGGTAAAAATGGAGAAATGTTGTTAAACAGGATCAGCTGTCACTCCACTTCTGTCCCCAGCAATTTCTTGAAACATTCTGCATTGCCCTCTCTTTATTTTTTTTCTGACTTAGCTAACTTATATCCAATCGTATTAATGCAAAGGCATCACTTGCAGTAGCTTACAAGAATTGCCGTTTTACTCTCTCTGTCTCTATAGTCTTTGTGATTAGATTGTGATATCTGTTGTAGTCATGTGTCTTAAAATCATTTCCGACTTATGGTGACCATAAGACAAATCTATTATGGGGTTTCTGGGGCTGTGTGTGTGTGACGCGCCCAAGGTCACCCAGTGGGTTTCCATGGCCGAGTGGGGAATCATATCATGGTCTCCAGGATCATAGTTCAACAGTCCAACCCCTATGCTATGCTGGATCTCATAGCTATATCTTGTTGTTGTATGCCTTCAAATGATTTCTGACTTATGGTGATTCTAAGTTGAACCTATCATGGGGTTTCCTGGGGCTGAGAGTGTGTGATGTGCCCAAGGTCACCCAGTGCGTTTCCATGGATGAGCGACAAATCAGACTCTGGCCTCCAGGGTCATATCACTGTACCATGCTGGCTCACCATCTGTACACACCTATCTAGATAATCAAATCACGCAACACTTTCTGCCCCACAAAATGAAACCTTATTCAAATATAAAAGTTTACCATAGTAGACCTTTGCCAGTGTCCACTTTTGGCAATATATTGGTGGCAACTCTAATAATGTGAGTTTCGGAGAAGCCAACTATACCAAGGAATGGGCCAGAATATTACTGGGAGAAATTTAGTTTGTGAAGAACTTTCCTAAGTTTACAGAGTTCTTCTGGAATTTGAGAAAATATTTTGATATTTTAGAAATTCAAAAGTGAAAGATAGCAAAGCTGACAAGTTTGCCCATTCAGGAGAAGGGCTTTGAATAATTTCAAGCTGTTTAAAAGCTGAGTAACAGTTGATGTAAATAAAAAGGAAATTGAGAAGACAAAATAGAGAAAGAGAAATAGTCTTTTATATATTTAAGTTAAGAGATAAAAATAGCATATGGTCTTAATGTACAAAAGGCTAAAAGAGAACATGAGCATCTTGAGACTAATGGACTAGCGGAGCAATTTAATAGAACACTGACACTGTGGAAGAGAGAACTGAGAAATTGGGTGTACGAGAGATAGTGACTGAATAGAAAAAGAGAGAGAGAAGTGTGCTGTTTATAAACATTTAGATACAAAACACATTTAAAGCAACAGTGTTACAGCAAATGTTTCAAGTTCTGTGTTCCTTAAAACAGTGTCACAGAGTCTTTTCTGAATTCTGGAATATACAGGGTACCAATAATATCATCTTGACCTTAGTGCGAACAGTACCACAGTCTTGGAAATATAAATCACTGCTGATCCTTACATCTGGGAGGAGGGCAGATTTAGGGAAGGCAGTCAAGGGGGAGAGTCCTGAAAGGAAGAAGCAAGAGGGGAACAAGAGTGAGGGAGGGACTGCGTTCTCAGAGAGGGAGAACTGAGGCAGACCCGTTTGCCCCGGCCCTGGCTTGATGCAGAGATCTCCCTGGCTGTTCAGTTCTGATCACAAAGAGGTGTCAGGTTGGGCAGGCCTTGAGTGCGGGACTTGGTTGTGCCTTTTGCACTCCGTGCTGATGGGAGGTGGTTTGGTTTTCGCTCGTGCGACAATCAGATATCTGAAATATTTGATTGTTCTTATGAGGATTTATACTGTTGTTAAACCTTTGCTTCTACCTTCCATTTAATCTTTCACCATTTGATTTAAAGTTTCCATGACCATTGGAGTGTCTTTGTCTACTAAAAGGTGTTCTACCTGTGGAAACATTTGTTCCTCTGGGCTTTTGATTTTCTAGAGCCTTAAACCTAAAGCATTTGTCAATATGCCCCACCCTTGAACATACGTAACATTTCCTTTCTTTATAGTCAGGTCTTGTCCTCCACACTGACATTTTCTCAGGTATATTGTCTGCTGTCCTTTTAAGTTCCTTGAATAGACAATTGTATCATCAATATCAATTTCCACAAGACACTCAAGCATGGTATTACTGCAGTTCCTAAGCCGCACTTGGGGTGACATTAGAAATCATTTTGATATCAATAATTTGGCTCTCTTCTACCATCCCTCTCCTTGTGTCTGCGAGGTCCTCCAGACAAGCTTGTAAACAGGCACAGCCACTAATTGCTGTAATATTCCAACACAATACAGGCCTGAAATAGCCATCCCGCTGCTTCAGGAGACCTCAAGTACTCTATTATGCATGCACACTAGTTCACAAGTACTCTATTATGCATGCACACTACTTACAAAGAACTCCCTGCACCGAGCAGGCAGCTTGATTAGAAGAATACTCAACTGCCAAGCACTCTGCATTTGCATACTGGCTACTCCTTTCAGACTTAACCCAATCATGCTAAATTTTGACCTTTCAGAGGCTTTGTCTCCAGCCCAAAACTCATTGTTTTCCCCATGTATGGACTAGCCTGTGGCCACATTGTGCCCTATAAAAACCCCTGACTTGGTGAGCTTCCTTGGATTGCTCCCGACTTCCATCCCACCTTGCTGCTGCTTTGCTTGGCGAGCCTTCCCCTCAGTCCCACTTACTGAGACTCCATATCTATGAACTCAATATTCAGATTACCTGGGCTTCAGGACAGGTGTAGTATCACCCAAAACCAGCAACTCTTCCTAAAAATCCCTCTATACCACTCCAACCTTTCTTTCTATAGTTATCTGTGTGAGTGTGCTGTATGCACTGTTTGACTGTATTTTAATAAAGATCACATTTATTATTTCAATCCTGTTTTCTCCTTGACTTGGCCTGACCCCGTAGACATTGGGTAAAAGATTCCGCTCCGTTGCCCTGCCTCTCGTATTGCTAGCTTGTGCTCTTGACTAATTTCCCCAACTTATATAATTGAGAGTTATTTAGGTGTCCCTCCTGGGACCCCCAGAAAACAGGGTAACAATGGCCTTTTGATTTGCAAAAGAAGGTAGTAAACTAAGCAATATGCAGGTGTGAAACTCAGGCCCTTTTTGCATGTGCGTTGGGGGGGAACGCCCGAAAACAGAGTTTACCGGTAGCCGGGTAAGTCTGTTGCCACGCAGAGCAGCACAAGCTTGCTGCTTCACATTACTCCGGCGTCCCAAATGGCGACTTCCTGTTGGTGGAGGCTCTCCACCAACCGGAGAAGCTCGCCAGCCGAAAGCCCACCCCCGGCAGATCTGCAGCACGCACTTGTGCGCGCCTGCAAATCCACATCGGAGCTGGGCGACAGCGGTACGGGGCTGCATGCTCTGTGCTTTTTAAAAACCTCAAAAAAGAGGTTTTTAAAAAACACACAGTGTGGCTAGTTCTGGCCACTCCTGAGTGGATTCTGGTGTGGAACTACAAAAAGTAGTCCACGCCAGTCCACTTTAGGGTGTAGAAGACCTCCGTTGGAGGTCGCTCTGCATCATTTTAAATGCCCGGTGTGGAAATGGCCTCAGAGTCAGGTATCTCTGCTCCTGCAGATAGAAACTCTGAAACGATCCTTAACATTTTGTCTAAATGCATATCTATGCTAGTTCCTTCTTTCATCCTCATACTGTATAGTTTCTCTTTCAGAAATACCATGTTCTTATTTGATCTGTTGAAATACTTTCTTAAGGGCACTATACAAGCTTTAGCTGTCTTGTACTTAAGTGCTAAAGGGCTCTCATAGACTTCTATACAGAAATATATCACCATTAAAACTTTTGCTTCTTTCACTTTATATTCATGCTGTTCTGCCTGATTTTCAACCACGTCTTAATCCACAACATTCAAACAATCTTGTACTTGTAGAGAAACTCTCAGTCTTGCATCCCACATCTGAAAATTATCCTATTTATCTTTGGGATTACAAATAAGTCATTGTTGGTACTTGCACCCTGTTGGAAAGTAGGAATTAGCTGAGGTTACAGACATTTTAAATTTATCTGTATGAGCTTTCCTGCTAATATAAATTTCAATTTTAAAACTTTGTCACAAAAAAATCCTGCTAGATAGGAATTACTTTATTACTGAAAAAAATTCTTGCCACGAAAAATTAATTGCTCAGTTCAATAATTAGGGCCAAAAGGCAAATGCAACACATATTTAAAAAATTCATCTGCTTCATTGTGCAAAACTCCAAAAAAAGAAAAGAAAAATAGAACAACTCCAAACCTCAAAACACACACACACACACACACAAAACCAAAACAACAAAACAAAAAACAAAAAAACACCTTTTCTTTTGTCTTCTGTTCAAAACAACCACTTAGGCAACCATTGGACTAAAAAAAATAACCATTTAGGCAACCATCCTCTGCTATCAAATTTGTTGTAAATAAAAAGGAAATTGAGAAGACAAAATAGGGAAAGAGAAATAGTCTTTTATATATTCTAGTTAACAGATAAAAATAGCATATGGGTTCTTAACGTGCAAAAGGTTAAAAGAGAACATGAGCAAGTTTGGCAAGTGAAAACACAAATTCAAAAGGTATCAAAATATAATACAAGACCACAATGAAGCAGGATATAATACAAACTGCAGCACAAGTAGATCAGGAAGTGAGTGTTCACTCAGAGAATGCTACTCCTATAGAGCCTTTAGAACTGCTTCCAATAACAGTAGCAGGTGAAGGTCCTCTATAACACCAATAGACCAATTAACCCAATAATGATTAAAGTTGTAAGTCTTGTCAGTTCCAACAACAGTTACATGCTAAAAGCTGTTCAAACCTGGGTTTACTCTCTGTGTTGACTCATCTTTTTGATGATGAATTGTTTGTAATTTCTCCTCCTCCTCCTTTTTTGTCTGGCAGTAGCACCAAGGATGGGTAAAATATATGGTTTGTTAATGAAGGGAACAACTGTGCCTATAGAGTTTGGCTGAGAAACTTATTCATGAGTCTCTTCACAAATAGATTGGATCAAACAAACATGAGACAAAGAAAACAAAATGCTAGAAAACTCCAGACTGACAGATTTGTTCATCCTTAGCCAAACTGCACGGTCCAAGGTGCTCCACACTCTGGGTTGGCACATTTGTTACCGATCTTGCTTCTAAAATAAGCAAAACGCCTGGGGCCTCTTCAGTCTACACTGTTACATCCCTTTGATTCCATGTTAATAGCCATGACATTTTGCAGTTGAGGAAGGGGCCTTTAGCATTCTCCTCCAGTGCCTCACCAGACTAGAAATCCCAGGATTTAACATGATGCAGCCATGAGAGTGAAAGTGGAAATGAGTTGTTATAATTGTGTAGTGTCAAGTGTCAAATGTCGCTTCAGTCAGATCTTAGAAAATGAGCAGGCCCATATGGGAACAGGCAGGCTTTGCACTGGATGGATGCAGGTTAAATCAAATAGGATGGATGTGTTACTTGAAGATCTGTGAGTGAAGAGTGGAACTGTAATGCTCTTCTCCTCAAAATACATGTAGCGGTGTTGCCTCCACCACATTACCTAAAGTGGGCATTGGCAAACTGATGCCTAGGACTGATGACTAACTCCCCCTGAGCCTGGGATTGGTTTTAGAAGATCATCTTAATATTTGGGAGAGGGGCTTGATGGGATACTTCAATGTGAAGGGTTGACTTCCTGCTGTTGTGTCCTTATTTCCTGGTATGGATCTAGAGGGATTCGTAGGAAGTGGAGATGAGATGGGTAGGCCAAAGATAATGGGACTGAGGAAAGAAAGGGTTAGAAAAGGTCAAGGGAGGGCAGCAGGGGATGGGGCTATGCATGTTTGTGGAGTCCCAGTGATCTAGCAAGCCAGTGTGGTGGTGTAGTGAGTGGTTTGAGTGTTGGACCATGACCCTGGAGAGCAAGGTTCAGTTCCCCGTACGGCCATGGAAACACACTGGATGACTTTGGGTGCATCACACACTCTGAGCCCGGAAAACCCCATGATAGGTCACCTTAGGGTTGCCAAGTTGAAGGCACAGAGCAGCAGCAACAACAAATGACCCTTTTGGGAAGGATGAGAAAGAAGTCGTGTTGGGGGAGCAAGCCTGAGGAGAAGATGAGGAGCTATGGTTTGTGAGAACCAAGGGACCTAGATTTTGGGAAAAGCAAATTTATGTAACTGCTAAAGTATAATGGGTCAGATTGAGGAGGTTAAAGAATTTATCTAACTTTGAAAAGAGATTTGAGAAAGATGGAATGTATTTTGTCCAGCGCCATGTACTGTTCCCTCCTTTCCTTGCAGGAAAAACCTTTGACCTGCAAAAAACCCTCTCAAATGCTGTTTCTAATGTGATCTGCTCTGTTGTCTTTGGGAGACGGTTTGACTACCAAGATGATGTCATGGCGGGGCACATACAAATTTTGGAGCGACTAATAAGTCTATTTCGGACTTATGCAGGCATGGTATGTCATTCCTTCTGTGTGGTAAACCTGCACCTTTGCAAGCCACAGTCCTACCATCATACTTTGAGATGGGGTCAGTGCTAATTTTTTATTTATTTATTTATACATTTCTATCCTGCCCATTATCGTGCGATCTCACAGTGACACAAGCATCAAAAATTTAAAACACTCCCAGATTAAAATCACAAATAATTTAGACAAGATAAAAACATATACAAAATAACAGTTAAAATGACTTTAAAAACTGCAACAAATTAAAACAAGTAGAAGTATGCCTTGAAATAAACAAGTTTCCAAAGACTCTTTTTAAAAAGCACCTTTTGTCTTGGTGCCAGAAAGAGACTAACATTGGTGCCAGTTAGGCCACCAAAGGGAGTGCCTCCCACAGTCAGGATGGCAGAGGGGAGAAGTCCCTCTTCCATGTTCCTTGAGAGATTGCTGACAAGTGTATTCTTGACTGCTTGTAACCTGAAAATCTCTCTGCAGCCCTGTTTTTGAAAGCAGAGTGATGGAAACCATCAGAATTAAAATGTCACTCATTTCTGGAAGGTGGGGTAGAAACTGGCTCCCTGAGGAGGCCGGGGAGAAGGAAACTTGGAGACTTGGCCTGGACAGCGTATAATTAGCAGTAGGTTCTCCACCCTTCCCCTGTTTTTCATTTTCCACTGCCCATGTCAGTGACAACAGAAGTGGCCTTTCTTTAGTGGCCAAAACCAGATAGAGAGAGACATGGAGAGAGGGATGGGTTTAAAAAGTAAGCCTACATATATATGCCTTACCTCTCAAAAACCTACAGGCAGCATGACCACAAGGAGATTTAGAGAACTGAGGTTCGAAAAAGCTCTGGCCCAGCCATGATGTGTCCTATGTAATTACAGCTCTGTGTCAGGCATTTCTTAGCAGCATGGGGAGGAAGTAGAGGAGGAGGTGGCTGGAGCAGATGTTTCCTGCATCCTCTCTTCATGTATAGAAAAGTCTGAACAGGGATCCTGACAATCCAGAATGCCCTGTCAGCTGAGGAGGGACTGCAGAAGCCACCAAAATGTTGGTGATGTGTGCGTATGTGTTCAATGGAGAATGTTTGTGTGCGTGTGGGGCCACCGTTTTCGTACGTGGTGGCAGAATAGAACATTGGTGAATATACAACAGTCTGAGGGAAGGAAAAGGGTAGCTGGGCCATTGAAACAAGATTTTTTTTCTTGTAAAATTTTTTATTTTACCATTGCAAAATTACTTGCCAAAAAGTCTATAAACTTTCCATAAATAACTGACAAAAATGCAATAATAACAATGTATGTGCCACACAAAAGCAATGGTCTAGCTCTATAGGATGTCCAATGTCTTGGGCCAGTTTTATCCTACAGCTCTTAACTGTCTCATGTTCAGTTTCCCATTTTAATAGGAGTTTGTAGAACCTGGGCGTAACTTGTTTTTTTCCTGCATCTAACTCTATCTTATTTCTTCTGAACTTCCTACTTATATCTAGCATATAGCTATCTGTGTAAGAGCTAAGGACAATTTCTCCCTCCTTCCATTAGTTCTTTTCTGGATTTAAAAATGGGTTATCTTGGAATTTTAAAAGCTCTTTGTATGTCCACCATTTTTTATTTTTTATATTCATATTCTTCTTCTCATTATTGTTATTTGAAGTCAGCTTTCTATACAGTAAAAGGCCTTTTGTGGGGATACTCATAATGATGTTTGCGGGGAAAGGCACTATTTGTATTTTGACCAGATTGGAAAGAGTGACTTCCTTAAAAGTATTCACAAAATTCTTTCCCTGGTTGACTTTTGATATAACATACATGCAAATGCCATCCTTGTCCCAAATCTGCTCCTTCACTGAGCAGTATTCCGTTGTTTTCTAGCATTATCCAGTTTGTAATACAGGTTAGGGCATTAGTATACGAGTACAATTTCAAATCCTGAAGTCCTAGGCCACCTCTTCCTCTAAGATCTGCCATCAGGTTCCATTTTATCCTTGCCTTTTTCCCAGCCCAGATGAATTTAGTTAGATCTTGTTTCCAAAGATTGAAGGCATCAGGTTTGGTTCTAATAGGTGTAGTTTGAAAAAGAAAATTCATTTTAGGCAATACATTCATTTTGATAGCCAAGATTCTCCCTAAGAATGAGAATTGTAGCTTATCCCACGTCAGTATTTCTTTCTTAATTTCCCTCCCTAGAATCATAGAGTTGGAAGAGACCCCAGGGGCCATCCAGTCTACCCCCTGCCATACAGGAACACACATCAAAGCACTCCCAATGGAGGGCCATCCAGCCTCTGTTTAAAACCCTCCAAAGAGGGAGACTCCACTACACTCCGAGTCAGCATATTCCACTGCTGGATGGCTCTGACTGTCAAGAAATTCTTCCTGAAGTTCTAGTGGAATCTCCTTTCCTACCGCTTGAATCTATTGCTCCTTGTCCTGGTCTCTGCAGCAGCGGAAAACAAGTTCACTTCCTCCCCAACATGACATTCCTTCAAATATTTAAACATGACTATCATGTCCCCTCTTAACCTTCTCTTCTGCAGACTAAACATGCCCAGCTCCTTAAGCCACTCCTCATAGGGCATGGCTTCCAGACCCTTCACCATTTTGGTCTCCCTCCTCTGGACACATTCGATCTTGTCGATATCAGATATCTTTTCAGATCATTGTCTTTAATACCTCTTGGTTGTTTTAAATTAGCCATATGCCTAAATATTTAATTTTTCTGTCCATTTTAAATTTTGTCTTATTTTTAAATTCCTCTTCTTTTACAGATTGATTTTTAGTTTAATATAGGAGTTTTCCTAATTGATGTTGAACCCAGCAACTTGTCCAAAGTCTCTCAGGATCTGAATAAAATTTTCTATCAAGCCAAGAGTTTTTGCAGAATCAGAACAAGGCTGTCTGCATACAGTTCAAGTTTAAAAGTAATATTTTTAATCTTTAAGCCTTGCATATTTTTGTTCTCTGTTATCTCATTATTCAGTATTACAATAATGATTAAGAAAACTGATGGTGAAAGTGGACAGCCTTGTCTAGATCCTCTTTCAACCCCACATGATTTGGTTTTCTCTGAACTGGTGATTATTTGGGCTGTTTTAGCTGTATAAATTGCTTTAATCTGCTTAAAGGTAGTTACTTCCAATGTTTATCTTCTTAAGAATTTGAAACATGAATTGTCATGAAGCATTACCAAACCCTTTTTCTGCATCCAAGCATATTAGTCTCAATTTCTTATCTTGACGGCGTTGATAATACTATATAATATTTATAATGATTTTAACATTGTCTTTTCATTGGCGGCCTAGTAAGAAGCCTACTTGGTCTTCTTGTAGCCGGTCAGTAAGAATCTTCATTTGCTATAGTCCATGATTGAGGTTTCTCTGCACTTACAATTTGGTTTAAGGTTGTCACAGGGATGGTGGATGATGGCAGGCACACAAAAATCCCAGTAGCACTTCCCTTCAGCACTGAGCTCTGGAAAAAGACAGTTCACCAGAGTCAAGTGTTTAAAAATCACCATACAGCAGAGTTTGACTCGCACAGCTTGAAGTGTCCTAGCAGAGTGTTAACCATTAGCAGCAAAAACCCTGAAGCCAGGAAAACTACTGCCACGCAAATGTTATCTTCCAACAGGAGGCTTTACTCTTGAGTTACAATACATACAGCATATACAAATCTCCAATGGAGTATTCAGCAGGAAGCTGGCATAGCCTCCAGCCACTCTCCAGACAACAACAGGGGTTAGAGGGTTAGAACATACTCCCTTATATGCAGCCATTGCTGGTGCAACTCTAGCAGCCCTTGCTAGAGGTATGATGCCACCTCCCTGCCCTGGTTACACAACCCAGTGACTCATGCAGGTGTTACATGGGATTGCATCATCCACTGTCTTCCCAGGTGCAAAACTTAAAGGTACATCAAGTATATTTTATTTGGACTTAGGTTCTGTCCTCATAAAGGTTTCATGTAATGGCAGCATAAATTCTTTCCCAAACGTTTTATAAAAGGCAGCTGTGAAACCATCTAGTCTAGGGGATTTCTTTGGTTTTGCCCTTTTAATGGCCTCAAAAATCTCCACTATTGTTATGGACTAGTTAAGATGACCTTTTTCTTCTTCAGTTAACTGTAGGAGTTTTATCTTCTGTAGATAGTTCCCTATTTTAGTCTGCTGAGAATGTTGTTGTTGGTTCTCTGCCTAAAGATTTGAGAAGTTTAGGTAAAATGCCTGTTTTCTTTCCTCTTGTTGTGTAATAATTTCATCCCAGTTCTTATCTCAGGGATTCTTCTTCTTTCCTTTTCCTTCCTTAATATATATGTAAGCCATTTACCTGGCTCATTAGAGAATTCAAATTGCTTTTGTTTCAGAAATCTGATCTTTTTTTCTATTTGTGATTCCAACAATGCTGTACGTTGGTTTTGCAGTATATTAATTTCCTCCAGGAACTTGGTTTTAGTGGGGGATTTCTCAATCTTTTCTTTTCTTTATCTCCCGTAAAATTTGATTTTCTTTTTCTTGACTTTTCTTTCTCAGCTCTGATTCTGGTTGTATCATTATTACTACACACATGGCGGCCTTAGCTGCATCCCATACAACATTTATAGGAATTCCTTTGTTCACGTTCTCTTGAAAATACAAATGTGTTTCTTTATAATTTGAACAATTTTCTCCTCTTTTAAAATGTTATCTTTAAATTTCCAGATAAAGTCAGACTTCAAATTTCTCATTGTTAATAAGTTCAGTTTCAGCTGTGTTTTTAAAGCCCCAACCCTTCAAGGTCAACAATCACTCCACCACATTTCTTAACACAGCCAGGCACAGCTGGGATAATCGACTACCATTTGGCCTTGAAGGTTCAACATGTTTTTAGGAAAGTGGCTTAATTTGGGTCCTTAATATTTACAATTTTCCCTGCTATTTGAGTTGTTCTTACACTCTAATCGGCGCAGACACAGTGCTATCTTTTGTTCAATATTTCTGTCAGCAATTTCTCATTTAGTTCACACATTGGAAATAACAATCGCTTCTTAAATAAGACTTCTAGTTAGCCACCTACAACAAGTTCAGTGTTGTTATGCTCACTGATTTCTTTACTTAACTGACAGCCCACTCTTAGATTAAGGACTGTTAACAAATACAGTTAAAATCAGTTGAGTCAATTAAAGTAAACAGTTTACCAGCCAGACTATCAGAGTGCTATGAAGAATAATCACAGCAAATTAAAGAAGATTAAATAATAAGATATACATATATATAGTCTATGCTGCTATTTACACTTAATCTATAATCCTATTTTAAAATTAATTAATTTTAGAATTTTAGAATTAATTCCACATATATCATTTCTTATGTCCCAGACCCATAGTCACCTAATAATCAAATAATGCAATAATTAATAATGTAGACTTTTATACAATATGCAATTAATTATTAGTGAATATTAATATAATTATTTCTGGATATAATTAATAACATAATTATTAGCCTTCTAACAGTATTTTAATTTCCAAATTAATGAATGAAAAAGGATCTGTTAGTGACAATTTACTTAATTTGAAGTTCATCTGTAAGCTCCACATAGATCCAGTGCTTAGCTGAAATTAATTCAACCCTACTATCTTGCCCTCACTGATTTCTGGTACATATGTGCACTTGTCATTACATCAAAGTATATCCTAATGTTGTTGAGTCTAGTTAAAAGTTATTTTAACTTTTATGTCCTTATGGTTTATGAAGGTGAGTTCCATGCAAGTATATTTGAAGTTATTATTTATAGTTATCAATGAAATCTTATGCGGATATCGTCTGCCTTGTGCCAAAATTTCCTGTACATTTTACAGTTCCGAATAAATAAGTAACCCCTTCTGAAACTTCCCCAAAGTTAACTGTCATTTCTGAATTTATAATAATAATGACCTAAACTCAAATCTCAGTCCAATCTTAGCTCACAACCAAATTCAAATCCAGATAGTAAGAAAAGCAATTCTGGCACTGTGAAAAGTTCATCAATCCTGGTGTCACAATGTCACAATTTTTCTCAACTCAAATATTAATTAGCCTTAGAGTTAAATCAAATGTCTTGTTCTTTCCCAGACCCTTTGGTGTACACACAGGGTCTGCCACATTCTGCTTGAAACCCAAGACCTGCAAAGCACTATCCAGGCACTTGTTCCAGCAATGGGCAGATTGTTTGAGGCCATAGGTAACTTTGTTTAACCTGTACACCAGATTTGGTTTACCATTTTCATACCCAGGTGTCTGTTGCATAAAGATGATCTCTGGTAACTCAGCATTGAGATAGGCTGTTGTGACCTCAAAGTGGTGTACCAAAGCATTTCTCTGTGCTGCCAGAGCTAACACTAGCCTGATACTTTCACTTCTGGCCATTGGCGCAAAATTTGATCAAATGACTCATTTTTCCTTTGTGAAAAACCTTGAGCCACAAGCCTGACTTTGTGTTTTACCTCCCCTGAAGCCAGGGGTTTGAGTTTGTACACCCACCCACAGCCTACTGGAGTCACATGATCTGGCACCTTACACAAGGCTTACCCCAAGTTTGTGCATGGACTCATATCCTGGTCCATGGCATCAAACCAGCAGTCAGCCTGTGCCTTTGGCAAATTCAGAACATCCCCAAAGGTTTCAGGCTCACAGGACACTTCGCATACCTTCACACTGTTTTGCACCACAAACCTCTGTAGAGGAATGCCTTTTGTTTTTCTCCCAGACTGCCTGGGTATTTGTAACTCCCTCTCATCATCAGATGATCTGCCTCTTTTGCGACCAGGTTTCTCCTCCCCATCAGACTGCTCTGCACTCTTGTTACCATGGTTCTGTAATGCCTGGTGATAGCACCAGAATCTCTTGATATCAAACTTATTTGGCCTTCACTTGACCTTTCTCTGCCACCCTGCTCCACGTGTTTGCAAGGGCCACCGGACAAGCACGTAAAAACCGTTAATGGTTGGACATTCCAATCCCCATTTAGGCAGGCAGATTAATGCCTCTCTGTTGCTTCAGGGACCCTAAAGCAACAGAGAGGCATTAGATCTGCCTGCCTAAATGGGGATAGGAATGTCCAACCATTACCGGCCGTGCCTGTTTATGTGCTTGTCCAGTGGCCCTTGCAAACACATGGAGCAGGGTGCAGAGAAAGGTTAAATGAAGGCCAAATAAGTTTGATATCAAGGATATCTAGTGCTATCACCGGGCATGACAGAACCGTGGTAACAATAGGAAAACTTTTCCTGCCCGGCAACAACCTTGACATCTTCCATGTTCCATTTTCTCCATGGATGTGAACAAGCTGGCATATACTAAAAACGAACCCAAATGAACACATTAACAAACAAACAAACAAACAAATAAACTAACCTCTGCTGTAACTCTTTGGGGCCACATTTAGGTGCAACCTTTGGGGGCTGTTGATCCCAAAGGTTTGATCGAAATATTTAAAGTTATTATTTCTATTCCAGTTATACATCTCTTTCCCTCAAATGATGGATTACCTGCCTGGACCTTACAAGAAGATATTTTCTGATTGTGAAAAACTGCAGGCCTACATCCGTGAGGAGGTAAAGTCCCACAGGCAGACTCTGGACCCTGAGAACCTCCGTGACTATATCGACTGCTTTCTTATCAAAATGGAGAAGGTAGGTAACAGCACACAGGAAGCTGCCTTGCCGTCCATTTAGCCTAGTGCTGAAACCAAAGAGCAGTGGCTCTCCAGGAATTCAGGCTAGGCTCTCTGTTAGCCAGACCGGGAGAGGTCAGGAATCCAGCCAGGGACCTTCTGCAAGCAAAGCATACATTTTGCACTGAAACACACTGAGACAGCATCCCTGCTTCTTCTTCGTGGTCTCTGTGCCTTCATACACTAGGAGCTTTCACGCCTGTGCAGTAGCGTTCGGAAGATTCTAGAGCTTCTTGCTTGGCGGGAACCCCTCCCCCACACTGGTACTGCACATGCTCCTCCCACCAAGTAACAGTCTCTCCTCAGTTCTTTCTCATCCGCCATCTCAAACGGAAGGTTCTTGCTTCTCAGACTGTTTTTTCGGATAGTTGTTGCTTGGCTTTGGATTTCGGCTCGTTTTTGACTTCGCTTCTGGACTTCGGACTTGTTATTGGTGACCCCGGTTCTTTCTCCTTCATTTTCTCGCTTCCATCTGCTTCTTCGTTCTATGTCCGCTCTCTTTAAGAAGTGCACGTCCTGCAGACGGAAAGTCACCCTTGCGGACAAACATTCTGAGTGTCTGTTTTGCCTCGGCAAGACCCACAATACCAGGTCTTGCTCGATTTGCCGAGAGTTCACATCCCAGACCCTTCGCAACTGGTCTTCCCGACTAAAATCTTTCTGCTGGGAGCAGTCGCTGAAGGTGAAGGAGGACCCTCCGTGAGCAACAAAGCCAGACACTCCCAGGGCAGCTTCGGTGTCATCCGGAACGGCGGCTGCCATACCGTCCACCTCGTCGGGGCCAGGCTTGACCCTGATGCTAAAGACGCCCATCTCCACACTCCCTCGAATCCCCAAACTGTCCGCGGCTGCGAAGGCAGCGAAAGGGATTCCCGCGACGTCGAAGACCTCGGACTCAACCAGGCCATTGACGTCCGCACAGAAAAAGGCCCGCTCCGGAGAGCCCCAAGGGGAAGGAGAAGAGCAAAGAGCGAGAAAAGAAGAAGAAAAGAAAGGAGAAGAAACACTCCCCCACAAGGGAAGCGCGTCCACCCACTCCGCCTCCAACACATCTTGTGGAGGAAATTTGTCAACCTTCGGAGCCGGAGGAAGTCTTAGAGGTGTCTGAAGAGGAGCAGGATGTGGAGATCCTGCCCCCTGAAGAACTGCCTGTACTTACGGCAGAAAAAGCCCCAAAGAGTCACCGTACTCCGGTGCACCAAGGGGAACAGGTGATGGAACGCCATCGGCCCTCGTCCGGGTGTTGTTCAGCCTCGGACCGAAGTTACTCTCGCTCTCCGGAGTGGAGAACTAGGCTGTCATCACCGAAGTGGCGAGAGGTGTGCGATGATCCACATGTACACCGTTCCACCGACTCCCGTTATGCCTCGACCTCGTACATCGCCAGGTCGACAAGGGAGCCTGAGTGGAAGGAGTATCCAGGGGAGTATCGGTCGCACTCCCCTTCGTATCGTGATTGTTTACCATCATGATTCGCGATACTGGATTCCTTAAGGAGATCTCGCTCCCTGGCTAGGAGATCGTTCCCCGCATAGATCAAGCCATTGCTCCCCAGACAGGAGATCCCGCTCCCCCACCAGCAGCGATCGCCGCTATGGGCCCTCCCGCAGCCGCTCCTGTTTGCTGCAATATCGTAGGTACAGGGAACCTTCACCCCATTGGCGCGTGGTCTCGCTGCCTCCTAGGGTCATGTCAACGGCAACCCGCCCTGCTGAAACTACATCGACCAGGCAGGCTAAGTCGACCACGGTATCGACCCAGTCAGTTACACGGGTTAAGTCTGCGGTTGTCCCTATCTCCAAACCGGCAGCTCAGGCCTCTGCGACCTCGGTCGCTACCATCACAACTGCGGCAACCGCAGCGGTGTCAATACCAGCTCGCCAGGCCTCTCCAAGGAAGTCTGCTGATCGTTCTCCCGAGCGCTCCCTGAGAAGTTGCCCACTCCTTCCTCTCAGGGCTACAATTCAGATACAGACTCAGATGATGTTGCCCAGGTGTCTGAGGATTCACCGCCGTTGGCCTTCGGAGAGCCAGTCTCAGAGTCGGCGCCAGAGGATATTCAACAATTTTCTGCTATCCTTTTGCGTATGGCCTCTGCCCTTGGACTAAAGGTGGCAGAACCAGAACAGGAAGAAGAGGATCCGGTGTTCGATTGTGTGGAAGTTCGGCAGCCTACCACCACTTCACTTCCCGTACTCCCAAAACTGCTAAAGGCAGTCAAACAACCTTGGGATAAGCTGGCATCGGCCCAACCGATCCCGCAATGCCTGCAGCACCTCTACCGAACTCAAAAGGAGAAGGCAGACTTCCTCTTCTCACACCCGGTACCGAACTCTATTGTGGTAGAGTCGGCACAGGTTAAGGGAGGCAATAGGGCCCACACCATGCCACCGGACCATGAAGGCCAAAATTAGACACGTTCAGCAGGAGATTTTATACAGCATCCTCACTGAATATCTGAATGTCGAACACGCAGGCATGCCTGGCAGCCTACCTGTGCAATATTCTGGCAAGAATCCCACGGTGTATCTCTGAGCTCCCGGAGCAGAACCAGACAGCTGTCACTCAGCTCTGCAATGAGGCCATGGCAATAGCAGCTCAACAAATCATCTCCTCAAAACACGTGGCGGAGATAGCTTCGAGAGTCATGGTAGGATCAGTCACTCTTCGCCGTCATGCCTGGTTACGCTCTTTGGGCCTACAGGAGGACAGCAAGAAGCGTATTGAGGATATGCCATTTGATGGCCAAGGCCTCTTTAACGCCAAGACTGACGAGACTATGGACACCATAGTCAAGGCCAGACTAATGGCCAAGAAAATGGGATTTGTCCAACCATCCCAAGTCCGTCGATCGGTTAGTTCTTGTCGGTCCTGGAGACGATAGTTGGCCTCCTCCTCCTTTAGACAGCGATCTTCTCAATCTGCTCAGTCGCGCCCTTCCATGACTTCTTTGGCCCGCAGATCTTTCCATCATCGACCAATATCGTTGTCTAAGAAGTCGTCCTCTGAAGGCAAGTCAAGATTTTGACCGCCTTCGCGGGACACCACCACCACACCCAAGCTTCAGCCTGCCAGCAGCCTTCCAAGATCAGCCAAGCCTGGCAAGATACCTCGCAGCGTGGAGTTCCATCACCATGGACTCTTGGGTTCTTTCCATCGTCCGTCTTGGCTACGCCATAGAATTTCAAGATATTCCATTGAGAGGCGTCTACTACTCCACACCATCCAGCTCGGCCCTGCTGGAAGAGATCCAGTCCCTGCTTCAAAAAGGAGCGATCGAGGTGCTTCCGTCTTCAGCCACCGACACCGGCTACTTCTCCCGGTACTTCACAGTGCCGAAACCAGATGGGTCCCTATGACCGATCCTGGATCTGCGAGGCATGAACGAATACATCCGCCCCAAAAGATTCAAGATGGTCACCCTATCCTCGATCCTTCCTTTCCTCTGACGAGGGGACTGGTTCGCCTCCATCGATCTTTGGGATGCCTACTTCCACAGCGCCATTCGCCCGCAGCACAGACGATACCTCTGGTTCGCGATCAATGGCACCTGCTACCAGTACAAGGTGCTGCCCTTTGGACTATCCACCGCACCCAGGGTCTTCACCAAGTGCATGGCTCCTGTGGTATCGTACCTGAGGACGAAGGGCGTCTCCATTTACCCCTATCTGGACGATTGGCTGTTGGTGGCGTCCCGCAAACAGAACCTCTACAAAGACATACACAGAACTCTGTCCCTTTTGTCAAGCCTCGGACTCCAGGTCAACCCCAAGAAGTCTCACCTCGAACCCGCGAGAGTGCTAGACTTCATCAGAGCCACTCTAGACTCGGTATCAGCCAGGGCGTACCTACCAAGAGACAGGGCACGCACGCTCCACCAAGCGGCACTGGCTGCCTACAACGCTCCGACGATGTCAGCCAAGATGATCCAGCAGCTCCTAGGCTACATGGCATCAACTACCGCAGTCACTTATCTGTCAAGACTGTGTGCAAGACCTCTTCAACACTGGTTTGTCCAAGCATTCAATCCGTTGTGAGACGACCAGAGCCTCAGGCTGCACCTACCACCACACGTCCGAAACTCCCTGCAATGGTGACACTCTTACGACCACCTCCTCACGGGAATGCCCTTTGTCGAGGTGGCGCCGCGGGCCACGGTTACGACGGACGTGTCCCTCCAGGGTTGGAGAGCACTCTGCAGCGATCTAAGAGTCCGTGGCTGATGGACGGGCGACGAGACCGCTCTCCACATCAACGCTCTCGAGCTCCTCGCAATCTGGAAGACGTTAAAGGTGTTCCGTCATCTCATAGTGGGCAGAACAGTGCAGATCCTGACGGACAATACGACGGCAGTCTGTTACGTCAACAGGCAGGGAGGAACTCACTCAACCACCCTCCTCAACATCGCCCTCGATCTTTGGAACTGGTGCATCCCCCTGCAAATCCACCCTGCAGCTGTTGAACTGGCCGGGCAGGAGAACACCACAGCAGACGCTCTCAGCAGGGACAACCCCCCCACCACAAGTGGTCCCTGTCGGACGAAGCGTTCCAATTGATCAAGGACCGATGGGGCGAACTGACCATCGATCTCTTCGCAACCAAGACCAACGCGAAATGCCATCGATACTGTTCAAGGGCCGGTCACGACAGAGGGTCGATAGGGACGCCTTCCAGTTCCAGTGGAACAAGGGACTTCTCTATGCCTTCCCCCATTTCCGCTCCTCGGACGGGTAATATCGAAGATCCTCACCAACCAAGCAGACGCCGTCCTCGTGGCCCCGTACTGGCCGAGACAGCACTGGTTTGCCCCCCTGATCCAGGCGGCGAAAGGCCGGCTATTCAAGCTACCGTCGACACCGGACCTGCTCTCCCACTCCGACGGTCTCGTACTCCACCCAGACCTGCCGCTCTTGGCCCTCCATGCCTGGAGGATATCATCGTAGCTGACCCAGTCATCGATAACGTTCTGACGGCAGCCAGGAAGGAGTCGACGCATCGAAACTACCATTACAAGTGGCAAAGCTTCAACGCCTTTGCGGAAGAAAGGAGGGAACTGGTATCGCCAATCAACATGTTGACTGTCCTCCACTTTCTTCTGCACCTACGACAGCAGGGCTTAGCCTTCCCATCTCTAAAAGTCTACCTCGCCACCATCGTGGCATACCAACCGCCACAATCTCCGTCGGCCTCGCTCTTCCGAGACGGTATCGTCAAGCAGTTCCTGAAAGGCCTTCAGCATCTTTACCCTCTGGTATCGCCCCCGCTACCGCATTGGTCATTATCGTTGGTATTATCACAACTAACAAGGCCACTGTTTGAGCCGATGGCGACTGCTGACGACAGGCTGCTCACAATGAAGACTGCCTTCCTCGTGGCTGTCACCTCAGTGAGATGCGCAGGGGAATTGACAGCCCTAAGGACTGATGAGCCGTACCTCATCTTCTAAAGAGACAAAGTAGTGCTCAGACCGGACATCTCCTTTCTGCCTGAGGTGGTGTCCAGCTTTCATCTCAGTCAAGACATTATTCTACCTACATTTTTTCCAAACCCAACGACACTGTTGGAGCAGTCCCTCCATGCCTTGGATGTTCGTCTGGTATTGGCGTTCTACAAGGACAGAACTGCATCTTTCAGACAATCACCATATCTCTTCGTCTGCTATGGCAGGCGAAGGAGAGGACACAAGGTATCCACCCAGCGTTTTTCAAAATGGGTAGCAAAGACCATAGAGCTGGCATACGAGCTTGCCAAGGAGCTCCTGCCAGCACTTCTCCGGGCCCACTCCACCAGAGCCGTGGCAACATCTGCAGCCCTCCTCAGAGGTATTGACCTCCATGAACTCTGCTGTGTGGCAACCTGGTCCCAACCATTGACCTTCGTACGCCACTACAGGCTCGACTGCCAGTCTCGCAGAGATGCTCGGTTCAGACGTGAGGTTTTGGCTTCCATTCTCTAGGACCTGACCCACCATCCAACCGGTAAGCTACACAGTCTCCTAGTGTATGAAGGCACAGAGACCACGAAGAAGAAGAACATAGGTTGCTTACCTGTAACTGTGGTTCTTTGAGTGGTCATCTGTGCCCTCATACACACCCGACCTTCCATCCCCTCTCTTTCAGGCCCCTGGAGGTTCTACGGCGGACTACAGAACTGAGGAGAGACCGTTACTTGGCGGGAGGAGCATGCGCAGTACCAGCGTGGGGGAGGGGTTCCCGCCAAGCAAGAAGCTCTAGAGTCTTCCGAACGCTACCGCACAGGCGCGAAAGCTCCTAGTGTATGAGGGCACAGATGACCGCTCGAAGAACCACAGTTACAGGTAAGCAACCTGTTCTTACCAGGCGCACTCTCAGGTGGCATCAAGGCACTCACAGACGTCTTCTGAGAATGTATGCTTCTAGGGGATATTTGAACTTTAGGGCATATTGGTCTCCAGGACCCTCACTCCCACAGAGCTATCTAAAGTGGGGAATTTTATTGAACACACGGAGATGTAAAATATCCACTTTGTTTGCACTGGGAATAACAGATAGAGTTTCCTAAATGGCAAATGTGGGTAAAGCAAATGATTAGGTAATAAAATTCACTCCTGGCAGAATGGAGAAAATATGTAAATCAAAGAAATATGCTAACAAAAGCTGAGAAGATTCTAAGAACCTTGTCATGATGACATGCTGTATAGAGAGCTGGATAGATTTGTGCTATAGATGGCTGGATAGATTTGGGGTGACAAATACTATCTTCTCCTGGAGTTCCACCTGGTCTTCTTCAGAAAAAAAAAAGCTGGGAGCTTCGAACAGTCTACTAGAAATAAAGGAAGGAAAGGGAGACTTTGGCTAAAAACAAAAACAAAACAAAAACAAACACTTGAATTCTGAAGGTCAAGGAATTTCATGGCAATTCGGAATTGGAAAACTTTCCTGAGTTTACCTGTTCTCCTTGACTTTCCTTGAGGAATAGCTCCTTTTACCAGATGCTCAGGGCTCTTTTTTTCTTCCCAAAAGGGAAGGAAAATCTTTGTAAGGAGATTATATGAATGGAAGTATCCTTTCAATGTCATCTCTGTACATGGGAAGAAGGGTACTGAGGTGTGTGTGTATGCATATGCATATTTACCTGTCCCTAAACATTGTTGTTGTTGTAGCTGTTGTTACTTGTATTTTCCCCCAGTTCAGAACTCAAAGCATTTTTCAGCAAATTAATAACCATATAATTAAAGATTCATATATATATATATATATATCACACACACACACACACACATACACACACACACACACACACACACGCATACACATTTTAAAATGGTCATCAGTTTCTCTATTGCTTTTTTCTGTAAACATTAATTCCTTTTCTGATTATGAAACAGCCTGCAGAAAATTTCAGCCTACTGAAGATTGCAGCCCGCTTAGCCCTGCAGATTAAACTCGTATGGAAATTTCTTATTCACACACACCTAAGAAACAAGCAGGCAGATGCCAAAGATAATGGGTGAAATTTCTCTGATAGAAGAATATCCTTCTGAAGTGGTTAGCCACCTTTCTATGTATGGAACACAAGGTATTCCTGGCTGAGTTCAGTGCCATTTTAAGGCACAGCTAGTCATTAGCCTTTAATAAGGAGTCTTATATATAGACCTGACATGTCCATGTTATCAAGGACAATTTGGGAGCGATCATGTTTATGCCCTCTTGCAATCCTACTATCGTATGCTTGTTCGTCCTTAAGTAAGTAGAGCAAATGTTTAAGGTCAGATGTATTTACTTATTTAAGTAGTGTGTACCCTGGCCTTTAGCTAGAAAGGCCCTCAAAGTAGCCAACAAGAGATGCAATATGGCAGTCCCTGCCTTTGGGTTTACATTTTGACAATAAATGCAGGGGAAAAAGGAGAGATAAATATGAGTTCAATGTTCGTAGCTGGCCAGATAGAGATGGTTCAAGCAGCCAGTTGGAACAGAATCGATTAAGTTCTCTCAGCTACCATGACAGAAGTCTGCTGTGGTCAGTTACTTTGACCAGAGTGAAATAGGCAATTTTATGAAAGAAGAACAGGTTATTCTTTTTTTCACTATTTCACTTATTTTTTTTCCTTATCTAGCCTGTTGTCCACTTCATCATCTGGGGTAATAGCCTTGCCCCAAACATTCCTGTCATCGGACTCCCAGCACACGGAGAATGGCATAACAGTCTCTGTGAAGATGATGGATTTTTCATGTTTTTATTGCATTATGCAATATTTTAACTGTATTTGCATACCATCTTGCAAGCTTTTTTTAAAAAATGTTTTTTCTCCACTTTTCAAAATTAGTCACATTTGTTAAGAGAAGTTATTAAATTAAAACCAATATTAATGGGGAAGGGAGGGCACATATAACAGTATGCCACAACAATATTCATAGAACAACATAAAAAAATGTTCTGTGATTTATTTATTGTTAGCCAGCCTAAAATGATTCAGCTTCTTTGCTTTTCTTTAAAGTACAACATCATTCTTAGTCCTTTCCTGTTCCTTTATTCATAGGAAAAAACCTCTCCTCATAGGATTTATAGCCAAGAAGACCTAGTCATGTCTGTATTTGAGCTCTTTCTGGCTGGATCAACAACCACCAGCGATACTTTGCTCTTTGCAATCTTTGTGATGGCTAGCTTGCCACACATTCAAGGTAAGCAGACATTCCAGAGAAATGCAAGAATGATGGGACTCTTATGAACTCTGCCAACCACTGCAGAAAGAAAAGAACATTTTTCCAGGTTAAGAAGCTTTTATGAGTCTTCTGTCTCAGCAATAGGTGGATCAAGGACAGGAAGAAGTTCTCCATTGAGTATTTTAGAGGTCTCCCGGGACATTCTTCTGTAATGATGAAAGGAACGAACCTGTTCCGAATTGCCTTCGTGGCAGGAGCAATAGTTCATTGCAACCAAATGTTAAAATGGAGCAGTTCCAATTAAGCAGCCGCAACTTATGAGTCATGTTGCTTGACCAGTGGAATTCTGGTCAACACCCTGATGAGGAAAAGGACCCCAGTCACAAGGTTCTTCAGACTTTGGGACTTCGTTGAGGAAAAATTATTTGACTAAAAATACACGTGGCTTTTGTGTGTCGAGAACATGTTCTGTGATAGAAAATAGGTATCTGGTATAAATTACACTGACTCCTGCAAAAATATTGATTATTGTGCAGAAAACCTCCACTTTGCAACAGAAATCCACATTTACAAAAATTGCATGTGTTTTGCATCCAAAAATCCCTGAATAGTTTTGCACAGGAATTAGTGTATTTTCTACAAGATTCACGTTTTCTGCTCCAGATTAAGCTTTCTATGCAGGAATACCATGTTTAGTTTTATGCAACTGAATTTCCTCCAACCAACTCCCAGGATATGAATCATGGTGGGAAACTGTGCAAAAATCTTCTATTCCAATGGAGTTTTGGTGGGAGGAAACAATGACATTATTGATTCTTGCATATGGGGACGACATAGGTTAAGTTTTACGTTCCTAGTACTTCCCACTCTCAAATTAGAGGTAAATCCTGATTTCTTAATTTTCTAACATGCAGGACAACATTCTTTTCGGTTCATTCTATGCTCCACTATGAAATTTATAAATTTCTGTTTTGCTCTCCTCCATTTATATTTGCTTCTAGGTTCAAAAGCACACATAATCTTTAGAAATATGAATAGACCCATTTGTCACCAAGATTTCAAGCAAGAAGGGACTATTTTCCTGCCTAAAAGTTTCACCCCTGTATGCTATCTATAAAAATAGGCCACAGTCCAAAAAGTTTTATGTTAACTTGTTTGTGCAGTTCTATTTTCCCTTCAGGTCTGAATATCGAGTGCTACTACATGTCAGCAGAGAAGAGTCTTTGGAATTCTGGAAGTAATTTTTCTAACTATTTTTAATTATAGCAAAAATCCAAGAGGAGATTGATGAGGTCATAGGTATAGTCGAGCTCCAGAAATGGACGATCGGGTGAGGATGCCCTTCACCAATGCTGTTGTCCACGAGGTCCTGAGATACAGGAAACATAGCGTTGAGAACCTTCCACATTCAACAACTCATTGTTTAGAATTCAGGGGCTTCACTATTCCCCAGGTATAGTGATTCCCACATTTATTGAATAAAGGAAAGAAGGGGTTTTTGAAATCATAGAAATGGCTATGGACTTCCACAATCCAAGCTGGTACAAGAGCTGCTCAGAAACATATGCACAAGGATGGTGGTGTTGCCCTGCCACACATTCATGGAAAATTTTCCCATGAAGTAAAATTACTCATCTTTATTTACTACTTACTGCCTTTCTCAACGGGAGGCTGTTTCTCAGGCGTGTCTGAAGCTGAACAAGTTATGTTGTCTTGTTTCCTTCTTTCTTTGAAGGGCACTATCGTCATTCCAAACTTCTTATCTGTACATTTTGACCCTCTCCACTGGGAGACTCCAGAGAAGTTCAATCCAGCCCATTTCTTGAATGAGAGGGGTGAATTTAGGAAGAAAGATGTCTTCCTGCCGTTTTCAGCTGGTAAGTACATGGGCCAAAGCAGTCATAGGCCCTTTCCATATGGGGTAATTAAAACGGGGCAGTGCGACCTCTGACAGAGGTCTTCCATACCTCGGAGTGCACTGGGTCGTATATAATTTTTCAGTTCCACACCTCAATCCATGCAGAGATGCCTCCAACTGTAGTTGCATGCGTTTTTTAAAAACCTGGGAAAATGTGTTGTTTTTTCCCCGAGGTGCGCTATCACGTATGTGCTCATTTGTGTAGAAGCGCAGATACGCGCTGATTCGCCCATGAGATCAACAGAGGGCGGGCTGTGGGCGTGGAGAGCTTCAGCAGTTGTTCCTGTCCCACAAAGAACAGGACGGTGCCAAATCAATTCCATCACATCCTTGTTTGTTTGTTTTGCTAGTGAGCCTCTCTCTCCCTCCCTTTTTTTTTTTTTTTGCTTGTTGTTTTGTTTGTTTGTTTGCTGCCTCTCCCTCTCTCTCTCTCTCCCCTCTCCTCACCTGTGCCTATCGCTCGTGTGTTTGTGCACCACGGTGGGTTATGGAAACGGCAGTGGATCTTTAGCTAAGGGTAATCCTGTTTTTTACTTCCTCCATCATGAGAGAGCAGGGTTAGCCTGGGACAACTGGTCAAACCCCGAGAAACTGATCCGGCAAACTCACTTACTTGCACGCACACACACACACAGAGGCTCTTGCCCGCTTGCACGCACACACACACACAGGCAGGCACAGGCAGGCGCGCTGAGACGCCGGCCTCCCCTCGCCCGCCCAGGTGCCCGGAACCAGAGAGAGAGAGAGAAAGAAAGAGGCAGGAAGGGGGGAGTGCACAAGCCAGAAAGGGAGCATGAGCGGGGGTGAAGTGGGAAGATGCGGGCTTTCTGTCTCTCTCTCTGTCTCTCTCCGTGCTTGGCGGAGCCGCTCAGAGGACTCGGCAATCGATTACAGGACAAGTGCTCCGCCGCCGCTGCCGCTTTCTCAGCAGCCACGTACGCAGCCTCTTCTCGGTTCCCCTTCCTTCGCCAAAGGCTCTTAAGTTTTTTTCGCCAACCAGAGGTGCCCTTCAGACCCCGGATTACTGAGCTGACTTAACAAGAGAAGGCAGCGCCTCCCCACAGCCACCTGGCATTTTTCTCTTTCCTCTCCGCTTGCCCCCCCCCCCTGGATGAAAAGCGAGGACTCCTCACACACACACATTGAAAAGATGACTGAGCAGCCCCTTCCTCTCCCCTCCCGCCCCACATCCCCTAACCCCTTCCTCCCTTCGGGGGAAATCCGGAGCAGAACTCCGGATTTCCCCCGAAATCACTCCCGCGTTCTGGGGGGGACGGAAAGGGGGAGAAGCCTCGACTGCCCCAGCGGCCCCCAGGACGCATCGCAGCCCCTTTTTCTTGGGGCGCCGACGAAATCAGCCCACAAGGTGCAACCACCCTATTGCCCGGGTTCCCAGGACGATTAAATAAAATTCCAAACCAGAATCTTTTCATTAATATAAATATAACAATTTCAAAAATAAGACTTCTGTAATGTTTCCATCGAACGCCCTGAAACAAAAAATAACAGGGAAGTTGTAGCGTCCTTCCTGTCCTTCCTGTTACTTGCGCCCTGAATCACAGCCAATCACAGCCGAAGGTGGCAAGGTAAGGAGACTAGCAGGAGTGGTCATAGAGGAAATAGTGTGGATATATTAACCCACGCTAGCCCGATTCTCCCTACAGCCGTGTGGAACTTCGTAAGTAAAAGTCTGCGTTAGTGCAGACTCAGAAAAAAATGCCAGGGAGCGTCGCAGAGCGACTCCCTCGCCTTGTGTGAAAACGGCCCTACTGTGGGTTGGAATATCAAAGGAAGTGGTGACAGGAGACCAGGACTTCAGGAGTGATTTTGTTATGTCAGAAGGCAAGGAACAGGGCAGAGTGCTTTCTCTTCTCAGTTTCCCCACTGCCTTTCTTTCTTACATTGTGATCAGCCAGTTTTGCGCAGTAGCATAAAGAAGAAATTGAGCCTCTTCTTTATAGATTGGAGTAAAGCCTTTGACTGTGTAGATCCTGAAAAGCTTTGGATTGCTCTTAAAGAAATGAATGTGCTACGACATCCAATTGTCCAGATGCATAATGTATACTCAGGAGAAGAAGCTATTGTTGGGACACAATATGGAGAAAAAGGGAAGACAGCAGCCAAGAAGTCGGAAGAAGGCAAGGACTTGGATGGGCAGCTGGGAAGGAACCAGACAAGATCCTCAAGGACAAAGATATAATCACTGGATGCCACATTCAGGATTGTCCATGACATTGTATCTCTGATCCCTTTGTACGGTTGTGAAAACTGGACAGTGAAAACAGGTGATAGGAAGAGAACCAAGTCATATGAAAAGTGGTGCTGGAGAAGAGTTCTGCGGATACCAAGGACTGCTAAAAAGATAAATAAATGGTTCCTAGAGCAAATCAAGCCTGAAATTTCTCTAAAAGACAAAATTACTAAACTGAGGCTGTTACCCTTTGGACACAGCATAAGAAGGCATGAGTGAACAGAAAAGACAGTAATGCTTGATAAGGTGTAAGGCATAGAAAAACAGGAAGACTGCATTGTAGATAGAGAGACTCAGAGCCTTATCTCACTACACTCTTATAGTGCTGTATTCCAGTTTAACTGCCATGGCAACATCCTCTGGAACACTGGGATCTGCAGTTTAGCGAGAGCCATTTATCTTTCTCAGCTAGTCAGCTCTTGGACCTCCCTAAACTAGAAACTCAGAATTCCAAGGGATGTTTCCATGACACTGCCATGAACCTCTGTCTCATAGGAACATAGCCACAGTTTCTGGATTGAAACTGCCCCATAAATTTGCAAATTGGGGAAGGGGGGCATGCTGAGCAGCAACCACCTCATGGGCACCAAGAATATTGGGAGGGGTGGTCTGTATTACTGTTACCCTGTATGTTGGGGGTCCTGGGAGGGGTGCCCACATTACCAAATAAAAACACAAGATGGGGAAATTAGTCTCGAGCACTCTCTTAAGCTAACAAGAGGCAGGGTGACTTTAGCTAGGATTCTTTAACCCTATGTATACAGCGTCAGGTCAGAGAGTGGCTAGACAAGTTTTAAAGCAACAAATAATATTTTTTTAAATAATTTTTATTGATTATACAGAAAAGAAAAAAAGCAAAAAAAAAAAAAACACCATGTGATACACATAATAGTGAAACAAAAAAATTTCAACCAATGCAATCTTACATTATTATTTCTCTCTAATATCATTACAATTATAAACTTATTCAGCTTATTCTATATCATACTACTTGTATATTTTTGTTACCTATCTCTAGTTCTTATTCTCATTATACTCATTATTATTATAATAGTTTCATTCTTAATTCTATATTTTTCCCTTGGATTTAATCTATTGCTATTACTAAATATAATCTTATTACTTAACATATCGAACTATCTCTAAAGGTAAACCCACTCCCCAAAGCCGATTATATTTTAACTTACTTTTTTTTTTGTTTTACAAAATTAAACAACACAAATCCAATTTAAACAATACACCACATAATTAACACAAAAAAGTGAATAAACCCACCCCCCAGAGGCAACTTTTTATTTAATCCATTTTCCAAAATTGCCATTCTTCTTGTGAAAGGGTAACTTTACCATCTCTTATCAAAGCTTTTTCCAAAAATATTTTCCAAATTTCTTCAAAATCATTCCCTTTTACAAAACCTTTCATAAATCTAATTCTACATTTTAATTTGTCATTAATTGCAATTTTCCACACTTCTTTATACCATTCCTCTATTTGAAGTTTTTCATTTGTTTTCCATTTTTTTGCTATTATTAACCTCGCTGCAGTTAACAAATTTGTTATCAATTTCTTCATTACCTGGGTACACTCAACCTTATTATATACAGATAACAACCCTATATTTGGACATACTGGTATCTCAACTCCTACTATCTCTTTTATCTCTTTAAAAACCTTTTGCCAAAATTCCATTATCTTATTACAATTCCACCACATATGCATATATGTACCTATTTCTTGACATCCTCTCCAGCATAATCTTGAATATTTCTCATCTATCTGATTTAGTTTTACTGGAGTCAAATAGCATTTCCAAACTATTTTATAATAATTCTCTTTTATTCTTATCGATAATTTTTTTAAATGACGTTGTTTCCAAATTTTTCTCCATTCTTGCATATCTATATTTTATGACTTCTCTTCCTCCCACATTTTTCTAAGATAATCCTCTTCTTGTTCTTTTGCCAATATTTTATATATTTCACTTGTAATACCCTTTAATATTTCATTTTCTTGCATATTTTCTCTTTGAATAATAATTTGTTCAAATTTAGTATATTCTTTAAAATCTTTAACATATCTTTTCATACTCTTTGTCCATTGTTCTAATTGTATGTAATTTAACCAAGATATTTTAGTTTCCTGCAATCTCTCTTTCATTCTATCTTTATTAATCATTATTTTCATCCAATCTTTTAATCTATATATTTTTTGTTTTTTATTTCTTTTTCTATTATTTCTCTTAAATTTATTGGAAATTTTTCCATCATTGCTATCGGAGTTTATGTTGATATATTCGGTAACAATTTTATTTTATTTTTCTTCCATATTTCTATTATATTTTTTATAAAGGGATTTTCTATCTTTTCTATTTCTTTCTTTGAAATATTCCTAAAAAATATATTTTCCAATTTCATCTCAATATTCATATCTTCTATCTCTAACCATTCTAAATCACCTTTTCCTGAAACTCCTTCCATGATATATCTCAGTTGATTTGCGTAATAATACCATTTTAAATTTGGAAGTCCCAAGCCACCTTCTTTTTGACTTTTGTACCAATATTTCTTGTTAATCCTCCCTCTCTTATACCCATTACAAAAATTATTTAATAACTTTTGCCACTCTTTTAATTCTTCCTCTGATATTTTTATTGGTAACATTCTAAACAAAAAATTAATTTTAGGTAATATTTTCATTTTTACCACTGCTATTCTACCAAACCATGATAGCTTTATATTTTTATAATCCTCTAATTTCCGTTTAATTTCTAATTTTAATTTCTTACGATTTTTTTCCTGTGGTCCTTGTAAATTTTTTGTAATATCTATTCCTAAATATTTAATTGATTCTTTTACTTTAAGTAACATTCTTTTATTACTTATAAATTTTTGTACTTCTTCTTTAGTATAATTAAATAACATTATTTCTGATTTGGCCCAATTTATTTCTAATCCTGTCTTCTCCCCAAACTCTTTTAAATGTTTATCTATCCTATCTATCTTTTTAACTGGATCTTTAATTGTTAACAATGTATCATCTGCAAATAAACTTATTTTATTTTTCTCCTTAATTCCAATTCCTTCCAAATTCTCATCATTTCTTATTACATTCGCTAATGTTTCTATAACTATTGCAAATAAAACTGAAGATAATTGACATCCTTGTCTCGTTCCTCTTGATATTTGAATCTGTTCTGTAATTCCATCATTTACCATCACTACAGATGTATTATGTGAATATAATTGATTTATTAACCCTTTAAATCTCTCTCCTAATCCTATTTTATTTAAAATTATTTTTAACGCTGGCCATTCCACACAATCAAAAGCTTTAAATATATCTAATGCTAAAATTCCAGCTTTTTTTAAATCTCTATCCAGTATATTTATTTTATTTATCGTTTTCCCTATTAAATTTGCCATCTGTCTTCCTTGAATAAAACCACATTGATCTTTATGTATATACTTATAAATAAATTTATTTAACCTCTTCGCCATTATTGCTGTCAATATTTTTGCATCTTGGTTTATTAAAGATATTGGTCTATAAGAACCTGGATCAGTAGAATCCTTTCTTGGTTTTAAAATTAAAATTATTAGTGATTGCTTCCATGATAATGGGATTTTATCACCCCTTAATATACTATTATATAATACTTTTAATTTAGGAATTAAACATTTTTTAAATGTTTTATAATATTCTGGACCTAGTCCATCCAGTTCTGGTTATTTCCCTCCTTTTAAATTATTTATTACTTCTTCTATTTCCTCTTCTGATATCATTTCTTCCATCAACCCTTTATCTTGTTCTGTTAGCCTTATTTTCCAATTCTTATTAATATATTCCTCTAGATTCTCTACAGATTTTTCTTCTGCTGAGTACAATTCTGAAAAAATTCCTCAAATATTTTTAATTTCTCTTTCATCAGCCTGTTTTCTTTACCAAATTTATCTTTTACGACACAAATCATATTCCTAGTTTTTTTTATTGTACTGATCTAGCCAGCATTTTAGAATTTTTATTACTATATTCAAAAAATTCCCTTTTCAAATATATTAACTTTTTCTGAACTTGATCCATTTCTATCTTTTCTAATTCATTTCTTTTTGCTTGTAATACTATATATTTCTGTTTAGTCCTATCTATTATATATTCATTCTCTAGTTCCTTTATTTCTTTTTCTAACTTCAATTTTTTCCCCCTAGTTGTCTCTTTAATTTTCTTGATTCTTTAATACATATTCCTCTTACCACTGCCTTCATAGTATCCCATAATACATCTTGTGTTAATTCCTTATTGTTTATATCCCAAATTTCTTGCCATTCCTTCTCTATTTTATTTACTATCTCTTTATAGTTAAGTAAGTTTGTATCCAATCTCCACCTTTTTGCTTCTCTATAATTCTTTTTCATAGCTATATCCAAATTCATCAAAGCATGATCTGTTACTTTTATTGTTTCAATTTCCGTATTTATTAATCTAGGTATCATATTCTTTGAAACAAAAATATAATCTATTCTTGAATAATTTTTATGAACTGATGAATAATAGTATATTTCTTTTCCTCACCCTTTATTAACCTCCAAACATCTATCAGTTCATTTCTACTCAGCAATTTTTTTAAAATTGTTATATTATTATATCTATCTCTAATTAATGGATCCGATTTATCTTTCCACCTGTCCATCACCATATTAAAATCACCTGCCATTATTATATAATCTCCTTTCATATTTTTAATCTTATTAAATATTTCTTCATAAAACTCTTTTTGCTTCTCATTAGGTGCATAAATATTCACTATAACATATATTTCTCCATCTATTTCGCCTTGTATAATTACATATCTACCTTTCTCATCTAACTCTACACTTATTACAATAAAATTACATCTTTTAGAAATTATAATTGCTACTCCTCTTGATTTAGATGTACCAAATGCTTCCTCATAAGTGGCAACCCAATTCAATTTAAGTTCATTTTTTTATCTCGTTTTCCATGTGTCTCCTGTAAAAAAATTATATCAGCCTTATCTTTTTTAATATTGATTCTATCCTTTTTCCCTTTATTATTGACCCTAATCCTTTTACATTTAATGTTGATATTCTCAATCTATTCTCCATTTTTCATATTTCCAATCTCTTAATCCTACTTCCCATTGGCTCTTTAGTGTAGTGCTCCCCTTCCCCTTCCCCTTCCCTTCCCCCTTCCCACTCCCCTCCCCCTTCCCTCCCTCCCCATCTATCCCTCCCCTACCCACACATACATTTATCCCCCCTTTCCCTCCAAAGTGTTCTTGCTTTGACAACGACCACTAATGGTCTTGGGGTGGTGGTAAAGGTATACCAACTCCAGGCGTAGAGACCAATACCTTCTCCCGATTAATTTTCTTTCCCGTATTTTTTCCCTCTCTTCCCCCTCCCTTCTTCTCTCTACCCTTTTACTTTATATATACATATATCAATCTCTATCCATATACAATCTATAAATATATGTTCTAATCATTGGTCATCAACCCTTCTCTTACTCTATAAAGTTCTCTTTCTTCTTCTTCTGTTGTATCATAATGTTTCTTCCGGTCCTCCTCAACCTCTGTCCTTTCTTTTATCTCCCAAGATCTTCTTCTCTTCTCCTCCAGTCGCTCCTCCCATTGCTCCTTCTTCTGCTCCTCCAACCGCACCTTCATCTTCCTTTTCATCTTGCTGAATCAATTTCAGATTTCTCAAAAGTTGCAATCCTTGTTCAAGAGAATTTATTCTGTAATATTTACCAGCCCATTGGAATTTCAGAAAAAGGGGATATCCCCAGCTGTAACTTATTCCAGCTCTCTGTAGAACTATGATACAAGGTTTCATTTCTCTTCTCCCATTTATTGTTTCCCGGCATAGATCATTATAGATTTCCACTGTATTCTCTCGATACTTCAATAATCCTGGGCTTTTTCTGATAGCTTTCATCAAATCATCCTTTTTGTTGAAATTTGCCACTCTCATAATGGGAGTTATTCCCCTCTTCATAGCTGTCACACAATGAATCCTTTCTATGTCCTGTTGTTCCCATAAAATCTCAGGAGCAATGCTTTCTAACCATTTTAACACTTCTTCTTTCAAGGATTTTTGAGTTTCATGTATTAGCCCATGAATTCTCACATTATTTCTTTGGTTTTGATCCTGCAACTGTATGATCTGCTTCTCCAGCTGAGAAATCCTGTCATGATGTTCCAATAATCTTGTCTGCTGATCCACTTGGATTTTTTTATATCATCCACTTTAATGTCCAGATCTTTTAATTCTTTTGAGATATTTTTATACATCTCAGTCATTTCCCCTCTTATATTAGATGTTAATGTAGTTACAAGAGCTTGGTTAGACTCTGCCATAAGTTTCTGTATAAAAGCTTTAATTTCTTCATTAGCTCCGTTTGTTTTCTGTTTAGTCTTCATTTTGGTTTCTTGTTCATCTCCGTTAGAGTTTAAGTTTGTATTTTCAAAATCTCTAACTAGTCGAATATATGTTTTATCTGTTGCTCTTAATCGTCTCCAGGTAGGATGTTTATAAACTTTTGTCCCCTTTTGCTTAGATGACATAAATATCTCTAGCAACAAAAACCAAAAATAGCTTTGCTCTCGCTCCGTCTCAACAACTATTTCCAATTTAAACAAAGTCTTTTATTTTCCTCCAGTTGGAGAAGAATCAAAACCAATCTGATATCTTATCTTACATTCCTTCCCACATTATTTTTCCTTAATTACTCACAATCTTTCTTTCTTTTAAAAAGGCTTCTCGGGGTTTTTTATTCTCCTCTGCTCTGGGAGAAGAATATTAGCCTCCTTCCGCCATTGCAGCTTGTTCCTCCCCAGCAACAAATAATATTTTGTTGAGGACAAACACAAAAGACACGACATACACTAGTTACCTGAGCAATAGAAATAGAGAGAATTCGGAGTAATCTCGTAGTCCTGGAGAGAAACAGAGCTTACTGGGGAAGAAGCTCAGCACAGTTCGCTGAGCGGAGCTCACTGGACAAACCGACAGCAAGGCAGGATGGAAGTCCAAAGTAGTCCGAGGAGGATTTGAAAATGGGGACCTTTTATGGGGTGGATTTTACCTACAGGCCATGC
>CAOLHI010006673.1:0-27096 GCA_948474755.1 Ctenosaura bakeri
CAGTAACAAGAACTGTACACAGTATTCCAGATGTGGCCATACCATGGATTTGTATATAGTGAATATGATGTTGGTAGATTGATTTTCAGTTTGCTTTAAAACAAGACAACAAAACAAGCAAACAAAAACCCTAGCAGCTGCACACTGGGTTAACATTTTCATCAAGTTATCAACCACAACTTTGTAATTGCTTTCTTGGTCAGCCATTGGTAGTTGAGATCCCATCAGCTTGTATGTGAAATTGGACTTTTTAAATGCGCCAGTAAGTATCACGTAACATGGATGAATATGCTCTTGAGTTTAATTGACACTTTTAAGGACCTATCCCAGGTATTGGACTTATTATAGGGAATAGAGTTTATCACTTTCAATAGCCTCTTTCAAGTTTCAACTAAACCCTAGAGCAGATACACCACTGCCTTGTCCCAGAAGGCACCCAACTGCTTGTGCAAGGTCAGTTGAGGCTATGAGAGGCCCCTCTTCCCTCCAGTCCATCAGTGACACTGTATACCAAACTGAGCTGGAGACTTTTGGATTCATCTCCTTCCCATATTGTCCACATCATACATGCAAGCAAGACCTCCTCAGTCAGCCATCAAGTCACCCAGCAATGAAATTCTGACAAACTCCTTGGATTGGAAAGCATCTTTTTCTTGTTACAGAGATGGCATTCAACTTTGCTCAGCATTTCAAAATCATTCAGGGCAGATCCTAACTTCTTTAGCTGATTAAAGTGCCAGCATCTGAGCCATGTACCAGTGCAATTGGGTAACCATGTCTCTCTTTGCTTCTTGGCCATCATCCACTGTCACAACTAATTGGCTGACTGCTACTTCATTCTCATCTACCACTACTGCCTTAGAACTCACAGACTGGGAGCCCTTACATACTAGATAATTACAGCACTATAATTCTACTTTACATTCTGCATCCTGTGGAATGTACTTTAGTGAGGCACTAGAGGAGCCTGGAGAGGAATTCTTTGAGGAATAGAGGAATTCTCTGGTTGAGAATTATAAACACCCCTCTGTTAACTGAAAATCCCGGGATTCTATAAGATCAAACTATAGCAGGTAAAGTAGAATCATACTATTATCACTGGCCCTTTTTGCACGTTACCTGCTCGCGGAGGTGTGGGGTGCTGTTCGCGCAAGCAGCCTCTTGTGCGAGGCACTCACATCGCCCCTCCATTCTTCCACAGCTGGGTTTCCGATTGTGCGACCGTCGTGCTGGTGCCCCACCCCTTCCTTTTGCAGTGCAGTCTGGGAGCTGTAGGCTGCACTGAGGGAAGGAAGTGCAACTGCCCTGGCTTGCCGAAGCACCACATGAAGGTAAATGCGCGAGGGCACCGCGAGCATTGTGCGGGTGCACAGTATTTTCGGCTCTGAGCTGAAAATAACAAAATGTGCATGTGCCCCGCTTTAGCCTCGTGAGCGTCACGCGAGTGGGAGTGTGTCGTACGGACTGATGCTCCCATTTATGCAACTCTCAAGGGGTGCTTGCGCAAAAAAAAAAACTGCGTGCGAAAAGGGCCACTGTGTAGTGTGAAAAAGCCCAAGGTTTTCTCATTCTCTACTTGGAAGCCTCTGCTAAGAGTCCAGATCATTGGAGGCCTGCTCACCAATCCAGCATGTAGCTATGGGGGATGAAGGTGTTGCCTCCTCAATAAGAATGATCTTCCCCAATGAAAGTTTTTCTTTGGTTCCCAAATTTTTAGCCTTTAGAGAGTGAGAAATTGAACTTTATTTACACCTAAGATTGTTATATTTGCTGTGCCCAAATTCTCTTGGTAGCTTTCTCAGCCTCTTTTCTTTGGATGTCTAAACTATATTTCTACATGCTGAACTGAAGTGTTAAATAACTGCAATGTTAGAACTTTGGGGACTGAAGGGAAATTTCATTTGGGGGCAGAATCCTTATTTTGCCTGCTTCTTAGCTACATCCCAGGAAAGGCCAGAGAGAGCCCCTTCTGTGAGTGAACAGAGCAGCTATTAAAGAAGAAGAGAAAGAAACAAGAGTGAGAAGCAGAATGGGAATAAAAACTTGTGGGCCCCACTTGAAGTAACTGAATGTGGCCAGTGACCCCTGGATTGCAGTGAAGAACACTGAAGTAACCTCAGTTCCTGTATGATGACTCCATACACAACTTTGGCCACAAGGGGAAAAAAAAAGAACTTTGTTGAATGTAGCATGGTAGAGCATATGCTTTGCACACAGAAGGTCTGAATCACATTCCCACCTTGTAATCTATAGGTGGGCCTGGAGAGATCACCTTCTGAACTCTGGAGAGATACTGCATAGATAGTCCTGAGCTATGGTACAGGGCAACATCTTGTATTTCTGAATCTCAGGGTGATTCACTTGTGACTTTGTTGGACAAATGCAGAAAAGCATCAAAGGTAAAAAGGATGAACAGATATGCTAGTGATAGAATGGAAAAGAAATTATCAGAGTTCTCATTTTCTTGCTAAAATATCCATTTCACACTCCCCAAGACTGGCAGTGCTGGGGGGGGCAACAACAGATCTTGCCATGGAAATCTATGTGCTGCACACTAGAACACATACTTTAGGAAAAAATGAATTCCAAAATATTATAAATTTTTGTACAGGAAGGGAAAAACTTGGAAGTTGAGAGATCACTAAGAGTAGAGGCGAATACTACTGGGATTCTAAGGAATGCAGCAAAAATAAAACTGGCATTTTCATGTCTCTAGTTACTCACAGTGACACAAAAAATTAACCTGCTTTTCTGTTTTGTGGAGAATTTGGATCAAAGGGTTGTGTAGAGACTTCCTTTGAGTGATACATATAATTGAACAATCCTTAGTTGCATGCTTCAAAAATGTTTTATCCTACTTGGTAACAGAGGGAATGTTTTTCCTCTTTGAAATGTAGTTAGTGTTTTTATTAAGGAAAAAAAATCATTGTATATTTGGATCCAATTTTTTGAAGCTTCACTTTTTAAAGCTAAATTTAGCCCTATCAGTTATATCCACTAGAAAGAAAACCCAAGCATCTTCTTTCCAGTAATGTGATGCCAGCTTCAAGAGAATTTTTTTTTAAATGATGCTATTCTGTTGTATGACTCCAGTATACCGTGTTTTGTTTTAATTAGTGTTGTAAACTACCTTGGGTCCTCTGGAGAGAGTGATGGGATGTAAACAAACAAACAGAACATTCAACTATATGATTACAAATATGTTCTCATCAAATCAATTCATAGTATGAATCCAAAACTAATGTACAGCACTTAGTTGGAATGTTTCAAATTATCATGGTGAAAAACATTTGTAGTCCTGTTCCTATGACATACTCAGGTATTTCTATCTTTATAAAGGTATTGGCTCCAAAGTATTATTGAGTTAAACAAAACTGTATGGGAGAAACTACTGTACACAATGTCCTCTCACACATGACCGTGAATAATTTCCACCCGGTACTGCATGGTCAAGTGATCTGTTCACATAACTTGTGTGAAACAGCTTGGATGAATGTAACTACAGGGATGAGGTTATTCAAGCTCTTTGTGGTCCTGATAGCTACTAGTCCCTTCCACTCCCTTACAAATCCTGCTGTATTTACATTTTTTTAAAATGTGCATATTAACTTTTTTAAAAATGCACATATTAATTGCATTCAGACAGTTGGTATATTTAATTTAGCTCTGAGTGAGTGCAGTTATGGACCTACAATTACTCTCATAAGGGCTAGATTAAAATTAATGATAAAACAATTGCTCAGCATTTGCAGTATAATAATCTGAATTTTGGGACTTGCCATATCCTGATCTAGCAGTCTAGTTTCCGGCCTCATCTTCTCATCAGATGCTGAATTATTTGGGCTTGTTGCTAATGATGAAGATGTCTATTTTCTCCAGCTGGTTTTGATCATTGCTGCATCTTTTTCTATGGCTAATCATCATACTAGGAAATGCTTGGTTTCAAGAGCCCTAATTAAGGTTGCACAACTGATTCAGACCAATCCAGGGATGAATTAGTCTGGTTTGAACTGTATGAGACCAAGTCCAGAGCCAATCAGATCCAACAGTTTGGATCCTGAATGAATTCACTTAGTCTAAAGCAATTTAAGTTGATTTTTACCAGCGGAAGAATTGAGTAGAGGATAAGCCAGATACTACGGGCCTTTCCATACTACACTGTTATACTGCTATTATTCCACTTTCAACATTCTGGGGTTTGTAGTTCACTGAGGCCAAAGAGCTCTCTGGCTGAGAATTCTAAATGCCCCTCCCTAAGCTGCAAACTCCAGGATTCCAGAGGATGTTGAAAGTGGAATAATAGCACTATAACAGTGTAGTGTGGAAATGGCCTATGAATCTGACTATACAAAATGAAGAAAATGCTATGTGAGGGTGATTGGGAGGGGAAGAAGGGAACCTGGACTTTATATACTGACAGCTCTAGATTCCAATCTGGAGCAAGAAAGACTCTTAAGCTTCTATGACTGCTGATTATTTTAGCTTTTGTCCTTGTAGAAAATTATTAACTTCCCTGCTTTTCTCTGATGAAGAAGACTTCTTTTAGATTAACTACTAGAAATAATCCTTATTTCTTATTGCTAATGTGTCATTCTTGTATACTTTTAACAAATACCTTTTATATCAGAATCATTACCAGGGACAGAGTTTGTGAAAAGTTACTTTTGAGAAGAATCAGTAGAATGTCACACTGAAGGGATTATAATGGAATAGTGCTAGGATCATGCTCTGGGGCCAGTTATGAATGGCTTGAGCAAATCAATATATTCATTTATCTTGAAAGTATCTCTCCAAGCAGTAGGAACATGCCTTTCCTACTTATTGTAATTGGTGAGGCCTGAAATCTGCTGCATTTCATTCCATAATCTGTTGTATCAAGACTTCTGGGGCAAGATGTGTTAACAATCTGACTCTCATGCTGTTCATTTCCCACAACCTAAGACTATATATGCAAACTTGTTGTTGTCATGTGCCTTCAAGTAATTTCTGACTCATGGTGACCTTAAAGTGAACTGGTTATGGGGTTTTCTGGGGCTGGGAGTGTGTGACACTCCCAAAGTTAGCCAGTGGGTTTCCATGGCCAAGTGAGGAATCAAACCCTGGTCTCCAAGGTTGCAGTCTAATGGTCAAACCACTATACCACACAGGTTCTCTCTATATTAAAACTACACAGCATTAAAGTATGTCTGTTTACTTGGAAGAAAGTTCCTACAATGCTTAGGAGTGTTTATTCCCATTCAACTGTGTCTAGTAAAGTCAAGATATAAATGAAGTGCAAGTCTCCTTCACTATTGTGTGATGGGGCAGGGGAGGTTCCTCCTCTTCCCCATTCTGTCCCAGTGTACATCAGTAGCCCAGGCCAGGGGCTTGTGGGACATCTATGTTCCTTCTGATACAGATGGCTTTTTAAGCTGCCACATCACACTGTTGACTCATGTTAAGCTTGTGGTTCACTAAGACTGCTAGATCCCTTTCATACATACTGTTTTCAAGCCAGATATCACCCATTCTATATCTGTGCATTTCATTCTTTCTTCATGTGTGTAGTACCCTACATTTCTCCCTGTTAAAATTCAGTTTGTTAGTTTTGGTTCAGCTGTCTAATCTGTCAAGATCATTTTGAATTCTGATCCTGTCCTCTGAGGTATTAGCTATCCCTTCTAATTTGGTGTCATCTGCAAATTTGATGAGCATGCCTTCTATTCCATCATCGAAGTCATTGATGATGTTGAATAGCACTGGGTCCAGGACAGAATTCTGTTGCACCCCACTACTCACTTCCTTTTAGGATGAAGAGAAGCTACCATCTCCTTGTTTTCCCTTTTGCTACAAATATAACCAAAAAAAGCCCTTTTTATTGTTTTTAACCTTTCTAGCAAGCCTGAGCTTTTCTGTGCTTTAGCTTTTCTGACTTTTCCCTTACATGTGCTGGCTATTTGTTTGAATTCCTCTTTGGTGATTTCCCCCTTTTTCCATTTCTTTTACATGACCCATTTAAATCTTAGTTCATTTGAAAGTTCTCAAGAAATCCATCTTGGTTTCTTTAGATACCTCCCATTTTTCCTCCTCAATGGAACTGTTTGGAACTGTGCCTTCAATATTTCTTTTTAAGAAACTCCCATCCATCATAAATTCCTTTCTCTTTTAGTATGCCTGACCACAAGATAGAACCTAATATTTCCCTGAGTTAGCTGAAATCAGCTTTCTTAAAGTCTAGAATGTGAGTCTTACTATGCTTGGTTCCCCTTTTCCACTCTATAACAAACTCCAGGAGAACATGGTCACTCCCATCTAAGGATCCCACCACTCCTACCTCATTAACCAGGTCATGACTGTTGGTTAGGATCAGGTCCAAAACAGCTTATCCCCTTATTGCCTCTTCTACCTTCTGAATAATGAAATTGTTTGCAAGGCAAGTGAGGACTTTGTTGTGTTACCCTAGCTTCTGGGGGTCCCAGGGAGACACCTGGATTTTACAAAGGTTGGGGAAATTAGCAGAGCATGGCTTGGCAAAACAGAGGGCAGGGCAACACAGCAAGATCTTTTATCCTATGTCTACGGGATTAGACTGCATGAGAAAGAGAGAAGTCAAGTGTCCTTTTAAATGGTCTTTTATTTGGTAGAATTGGCAAAATTTACTCACACTCACACACAAAGCATTCACTCACACAAGCACACAAGGACTACTGAGTTGGAAATCTTAAGAGAGGGAAGAGTTGAAGGGACAAAAGCAAATATACTGCACCTGATCTTGAAAATCACTGTTTCGGGAAAACATGGGGACAGATCAGCAGACAAAGAGAAAGAGAGAGAGAGAGAGAGAGAGTGCCCCAGAAGGGATCTCAATTATATTGCAAAACATCCAGGGGGGGGGCAGATCTATTCGCAGGAAAAGGACAAATGGCCGAATCAGGCAGATAGGGTAAAAGATTTTTATGGCAGTGTGATCAGGGATCAGGAAAAGGATATGTGTGAGGATTGTGCAATTATGGGTTTGTTTGAAATCTTCCTGTTTTCCTGACCCAGAGTTATCAATCAACCAAAAACTCTCTCTTTGAATTTTCCAACAACTGAGGGTCAAATTAAGTTGGTAGCCAGTTTTTATGGCTAGGTTTTTCATAGGATATCCAAAACACAGAGGTTTTTGCTCTTCTCTGGAGATTCCGTTTGTTCTCCTTGCAAGAGCCATTAAGTTGAACTCAGCTATGCTCTGAGATCATCTCTGACCTGTTTTCTCAGTCAGTTCCTCTTCCACATGGCCTTATCCAGTCATTGTATATGATTTCTATTTTATGCCAATTAAGCATATCTGCCTATATATATATAGCCAATTAGACTATCAAAACAATGGAGTTACAATTGGACCTGATATTCTTGGCAGAATTTGACTTCCAAGAAGTATCAGGATAGTTGAAATCTCCCATTACTACTATCTCTCTTTTTTCTGAATGTGTGGTCATCTGTTTTAGGAAGGCCTCATCTAAGTCCTCAGTCTGGTTTGGGGGTCTGTAGTATTGATGTTTGCACAGACTTCTCTGAATAGACAGTATTATCTCCCCCTATAGAGTAGGCAGAACAGGTTGCTCACTGATGGTTTGCTTCCCTCCACCACACTTTTGGGAGACCGTAGTAACTATTCCAGATAAAAAGAAGCAAACCCACTCCTTCTAGAGTTCTCACCTTCTGTCTAGAGGCACAAAGGAACTAAGACATTCCAAAGGTGAAGGGAGAGAAGTTATACTGAGAAAGCTTTTGATTACCAATCAAAATGTTACATTATGCTAGAAAGCACAATATGCATGGAGTACCTTCCTTCAGGTACAGTTTCGAAGCTGCAGATTTTTACAGAATTGTGTTAATGTCAGGTTTCAGCCAGTTTCAAAACTAACAGAATTTGTCCTGATGTATCTACCACATCTTCTGTTCTGCTCAAGTTAAAGTTGCAGGTAAGTTGGGAGGCTGGACCGTTCCTCCAGTCTCAGTTTGTGGCTTTCCTAGAGTTAGGCAGACCCTGCCTAAACAACCTGAAGGCACCATATCCCATCTAAACTTGAAAGATAAGCAGGGTCAGCCTTGGTTAAAACTTAGATGGGAGACTGCCAATGAATACCAGATGCTGTAGTCTGTATTTCACAGGGAAGAACTAGTGAAACCACCTCTGAGTATTTCTTGCCTAAGAATATCCTATGAAATTCTTTCCAAAACTTTCCACGTATGAAGTCCCAAGGGTCTCTCCCATGATCCCTAATGGATTGCACTAACCCCTTTAAAAAACAAACAAACAAACACCCCTGGCACTGAGCCAGTGATACAGCTTGGTTGCACTGCGACATTGCAGAGATGTTGTATATAATAAAGAACAGACAAAGAGCAAGGGATAATGGCAGGATGGCATTTTCACAGTCCCTTCTGGTATTATGTTTCTCCTCACTGCAGATATGCACATATAGTCACATGTGGTCTGGAGGTATGATGGATCTACCCCATTCCACTCAGCAATTTAACTGGAGAGACTCAAGATGGCTGAAACACAAGGAATGGCATTTCTACTGGAAATAAGTGCATAGCAGGGTTTTTTTTCTCTAAAGGTCACCCTCCAATTTCCCTGAGATACAATGGGGATCTCCTAGTGAGCACCCACTAGAATACGGGGATAAATAAGAAAAACGAGTATATGTCATCTTCATTTGTAATAAGTTAACACTATGTTACCAATTTGAAAGAGGCTAATGTTTTTGTACAGCCTGAATATAAGGAATTCAGTCCCATTCCAACTAATTGTGTATACGTATGTGTGTTTGTATGTATTGCATGACCAATCACTATAAACATCTGAGTGTTCATTGTCATCACAGCATGCAGGAAATTAACAATGTAATGTCTGCTATTTTCTAATTTCTTGTTCTTCTCTCTACAAATGTATTCCCAGGTGCCTCATTCGCTTTACAAGCAGATGTGAAGGCTCATAAACTCAATTACAGCCTGAAGGAATGAGACATTCTGAGAACTTTCAGTTGCTAAGGTAACCCACCCTGTATTCATCAACATTTGGTATGAGTCTCTGAGTCTCTTCCTTTGGTATTGGTGAAAATTATATATGTATAAGGAACAGAAATAGAAACAATAAAGTAGATATTGCCACTGGACAATCTTTAATCATAGCGTGGAATAGTAACTGCAAGGCCCAGTTTCCAATCTGCTCTGTTATAAATGAGGTTTAGGTTTATTCTGTGAACTTCAAAACTGTTTGACCTTCAGAACTGTTCAGTAAATTTCAAAGCTGTTTGATCATTTAGATTAGCATCACTATTGACCACTAAGCCTATGATTCTGTGCCACACTCCACTGTGGAGTTCCATGATCTTCTTGTAAGGTCAGGCACTAGCACTGGACTGAAGAGAGAGGCATTGGCTGGAGATGAGAGGCTGAACATTTCCCAGAAGAGATGTGATGCAGAGAGGGGAGAAGGTGGTGGCTGGCAGCTTGGGAGCCATCTGGGCTGTGTAGCAATTTATTTTAGCTTATTTTTGATAAGAATTTACCAAAATCTGCAAATGCTTTATATTCAGGATAGAACCTCAGACTTTGAAACAGCAAATGCAAGAGAAATGGAAATTGACAAGTACATCCATTTAAGCCGTGGGTTTTTAGGTACTTAATCTTTGAGAGTTTGCCTTTGAATACCTTTCTGTTGATGCTGAATAGGGATGGAAAGAATATTGAAAGAATTGGAGGGGGGGACAATCAGAAAAGAGGTTTCTCAAATGTCCAGAAACCTCAGGAAAGAGAATGCTTCTTTCTCATCATCCCAATTATTGAATAGACTCGAGGACTCTATTTCCATCTACCATATCTCAGACTTACCTTTTTCCTACCCTCTCCCACATGGCCATGTAGTGGTTGGTAGGAGCATGGGAGCAAACAAGTGAGTAAGATGACTGCCAGCATAGCCTGTGCACCAAATTGACATCATCCTGCACGACTTGCTGCAGAGAAGGTTGTCTTGCATTGCTGTGCACAGCTATGATGAGCAATCCTCCTTGCTCAGAAGCCTGCCATCCCCTCCTGCCTGGATGGCCACTACATGGGCATGTGGGTTGGAGAAGAGTGGCAGCCAAGGCTCATATCTCACTGGTTATCTAGTGATAATTTCCTTTTGTCCAGCCAGACTTGTCTATATGGATGAGAGTGGGGCAGGGAGAGTTGGACAAGGAAGATCACTTGTCACTGGCTATGATAGCCAGCAATGGGTGAGCCTCCAAGCTTGGCTGTCTCCCCTCTCCTCCTTCCTACATGACCACTACATTGCTTTGCATGAAGGAAGAGGGAAGAGGTGGGGGTGGGTAGCTTGACTGAGGCTTCTTTGGCACATGCTTACTTGTCTGACCATCCCTTCCCTCTAGGTGTTCATGTGGCCAAGTGAGCAGAAGGAGCTGAGAGAACCAAGTGAGGAAGATCACCCATTACTGGCTGGTAATGAGGGAGCCTCAAAACTTGGCTACTCTCTCTACCCTCCTCCTCCTACAAGTCAGGAGCAGGAAATGTGTGCCTATGTAGACTTTTTCTTCTCTGTGAGTCATCTTTGAAAACCATAGTTTTTGAAGATGTGTGTGCATGAGGGAAAAATTGTTTATATTACTCATAGAATCATAGAATCATAGAGTTGGAAGAGATCACAGGGGCCAATCCAACCCCCTGCTATGCAGGAACAGCCATCAAAGCATTCCTAATAGATGGCCATCCAGCCTCTGCTTAGAAACCTCCAAAGAAGGTCATGGGAATTCTCTTGTGGGAATGAATCATTTACACAAGCACATCCACAGTGCTGAAACAGGATCACTACCCCGTTTTTTATTCTGTCAGGTTCTTCATCTTGCATGCAGGCAGGTACAATATTGTGGCCTCCACACAAGGAACACTTATGCCTAATGAATTTGGCCAGTCAAAATGTGGGGCAATCTGTTCCATTTCCATATGATCCACACTTTAAAAAATCTGTACAAACATTGAATTTTATTGTTTCTTACAAGAATTTTTTAAGGAATTTTTATTAATTTTCAAAATCCATAAAAGCATATGTAAACACAAATATATATATATCATTATTATAATCCTTCCATTCCCCCTCCCCCCCGCTTCTATATATCAAAAATTATCCAGTTGAATCCTTCTTCTCCCTTTGTCAAATATCCCAACATACTTCATTTACAAATATTCACATATTTAACCAAAGCATTACCTTTTCCATCCTCTTTCAAAATTCTGAACCATTTTATTCTTAAGGGAATATGCTAGTGTTTTTAGTCTCTACCATGTCTAACATTTTTAATTTCCATTCATCTAATTGAATTCTTAAAATAAAATATTTAAAAGTATTTAAAATATACTTTGCTTTGAAATGAGCATTTAAAATACATTTTATGCTTCCCTGAGCTGAGTACCACAAGATTTAGAGGATTACAACATCCAGTAGATAGCTGTGTTCTGATCTGCATGTAAAGGGTATGAAAGTTTTTTTCTTAATAAAATCTTTCCAAACTTTGCATTTTTTTTTAAAAAAAGAATTCAGCTGGAAGAGCTGATTTGATTTCAAATGTGAAAGAAGGCAAAATTGAGATATCAATTCACCCATGTCTGATGCTAAAGCTTCTTGATCCATGTCTCCGTTTTACTAATCTGTGGCTATGATGGAGAAGTAGGGTTGCGACTCATTTCTCAGAGGCTTCTCGTCTTTAACAGCTACATTGCAGGGATGTAAAACATGGTCTTCTCAGTAATGATATCAGGGAGGGGAATGCTAGAGCCTAGATCCAATTACTAATCCTAATTAGAGAAGTAATTTAAGGAACTTCTCCAGTGGAAGAGGATAGGCTGAAAAACCTGATGAGTCCTGTTGGGTTTAAACCAAGATTAGCACTTACTTGTAGAAGCTAGCATAATGTGGTTTGAGTGTTGGACTGGGACTCTGAGGGACCAAAGTTTGAATCCCCCATGGTCATGGGTGATCTTGGGCAAAGTCATACATTCTCAGTGTTACCCTGTTCTCTGGGGGTCCCGGGAGGGGTGCCCGAATAACCAAAACACAATAACACAACTTTGGGGAAAATTAGCTGGAGCACTCACTAAAGCTAGCGAGAGGCAGGATAACGTAGCAGGATCTTGCAACCCAGCGTCTACGGGGTCAGGTCAGTCAAGCAGTCAGACGGTTTTAAAATAGCAAAAATGATGTTTTATTGAAAGACAAAGAAACAGTAAAGACACCACAATCACACAGCTAACTAAAGAATGGGAAATAGGGATTTTCAGAGGGAAATGAGTGATACGACACCTGTCTCGTAGTCCTGGAGAGGTTTGAGGATTGAGCTCATGGATATGGAGTCTCAGTATGTGGGACTGAGGGGACGGCTCACCAGACAAAGTGGCAGCAAGGCGTGATGGAAGTCCAGAGTGATCCAAGGTGGTCTCAGAATCGGGGGTTTATATAGAGTGAATCGTGACTGTGGGCCATACCTTACTCGGTGAGAACAATGCGATTTTGGAGTGGGACAAAGCTTTGGAAAGGTCAGAGTTTAGCATGATGGGCTTAGCACCGAATCAACAATAGTGTAGCCAGTATGCAAATGCGGAACGCTTAGTACAGCTTTGTGCGGCTACCTGCTCGGGGCAGGGGAGCCTTTGTTAGTATTGCACATAAGCAAGAAGGTGTTTGCTGGAGAGGTCCCTGAAGTGACAAACCAGCTCAGTTTGGCTTGCCTAGGTGGGGAATGGAATGTCCAGCAATTATCGGCTGCACCTGTTTACATGCTTGTCCAGAGGCCTTGTGAACAAGTGGAGCGGGGTGGCAGAGGAAAGCCGAATGGTTTGATATCAAAAATAATATCAAGTGCTATCTCTGGGTAGGCCTGGGCTGCAGTAACATCAGCTTCAGAGGAAGGTAATGACAACTCCTCTCTGAACAAACCTTGACAAGAAAAACCTGTCACAAGTTCACCTTAGGGCCATCATAGGTCTGGAATGACTTGAAGGCACACAACAAAACCAAAAACATTCACTTTCATATTGCTAATCACATGTCACATTCATAAAATAATCTTTTGGGTACTTTTTCTTATTTAACATGGATTTACAACCATTTGTGCTTCTGCTTTCAGTTACTAACACTGTTAGGATGAAGAAGAACAAATAATGTATCATTTCCAATTAATCAAATAACTTTTTTAAGATTTTGTTTTTTAAAAAAATCTGATCTGAAGTTATGTTTGCAAGACATGGGCAAAATTGGCTTAGCATTCAGTTGAGAGATAATGAGAGACTTGGTGAACAAAGAAATCCCACAACTCTGAAAGTGCCCTCATCAGTGCTTACTTGGAAGTAAACGTTATTGAGTTCAAAGGGACTTGTTCCCAGGCAAATGGGAAGGGCAGGGCAGCCTGAACAGATCTGAGAAATGTATCAAATGTCACAAAACTAGCAATACTGATCATTCTTTATTTGAAATGAAAGTCAATGTTAGATGGCAACAAATCAACTCAGTTTGAAATTGTTCCTCCCTTCAAGGTATTTTAAGGTTGGATTTTATATCCACAAGGAAGGTGAGAACTAGGAGAAACCAAATGAATATAAAGTTCACTTTTCTTATAAACCCGAAGGCCAGTAGGCATAAGGAACGATCATTTAGAGGAAGGACATGTTATAAAAAGCCAACTGCAGATAAAATACTGAGAGAGAGAGCAAGCTGCAATGGATATGGTTTATTCTGTTGTATCAGAGTGAGCAAAATGAAGTGTCCAAATGTTGGTGAACTACAGCTCCTAGCACACCTCATCAGTGGTTGTCCTGGGCTGATGGGAGTTGTAGTCCAAGAACATGTGGAGCACTGGACTTTTTCCATCCATGTTCTGTACCACAGTAACCAACAAATGATCATTTGGGCTCAAGTGCAGAAGTACACGAACAAAAATAAACCATTGGGACTGGGGCTCTTTGTATGTTAACATAGTTCTGACCACTCACTGGGGTTGAAGGTCACATTTTCTCCATTCTGAAATAAAGCAACGCTCAACAATACAATTTTCAGTTACTGGACCAGGCCCAGTTTAAGAGACAAAGTGGTTGAACATTGCTTGTTAGAAGGAAATCATATAACATCAAAGAAAAATCTAGTAGGCCTACTCCCTTACTAATTTGTGAGTATTTTATAAATCTAATGTGTGAATAGAGGTGGAAGCTTGAGGGAAGTATTCCATCAATAATTATAGATGGCAAGCTCTAAGGCCATTTCTGCACTATACTGTTATAGTGCTATTATTCCACTTTCAACATCCTGTGGAATTTTGGGGTTTGTAGTTTACTGAGGTCAAAGAGCTTTCTGGCTGAGAATTCTAAATGCCCCTCCCTAAACTGCAAATCCCAGGATTCCATAGGATGTTGAAAGTGGAATAATAGCACTACAATGGTGCAGTGCAGAAATGGCTATGTGTTCACACTTAAATTTCTCTTTTTTTTCAGATTGGTGGGGGTAAAACGTACCCCTTCATATGTTGTTGGATTGAAGCTCTCAGTACTCCTCACTACTGGCTAGGTTGGTGTATTGACTTGCTGCTGCCTCTTTTGATAACTACCATACATCTCCTGATTAGCCATTCAAAAATCATTCCATGTATATATGGACAGACTGTGACAATAGATATAGGCCTCAAAAACAAAACCAGCAGTAGCAAGGAGGCAGAGAGTGAAGAGTGGAGAAGGAGCCACACACAACATGTAAGGGTCGTTCAAGGAGAGGACAGTGGGCCTGGTAACTGCTCTGAAGAATCTACATGAGATGAAGGGCACTGTTTGTGTTAAAGTAAGAGTTTTTCTTCAATTATACAATTAGTGCCACATTAAGCAAAGCCTTTTCAGAAAATATCTGGTGATGCTGGGTTGGTGCATATATGTTTTTCACAGGTGCTGAGAGTTGTAATCCAACAGCTGTCCAATCCAGCCATGCCCTATGAGGAGCAGCTTAGGGAACTGGGCATGTTTAGCCTAGAGAGGGGAAGCTCAAGAGGTGACATGATAGCCATGTTTAAATATTTGAAGGGATGTCACATGGAAGAACAGTCACCATAAGTCAGAAACAATTTAAAGGCACACCACAATTAACATATGGAAGATAGAACAAGCTGATTTTCTGCAGCTCCAGAGACTAGGGCCTTTTCTGCAGGACAATGCTCTCATGTGTTGTTCTGCTGCAATCTTGGCAGTACCTCTGCTGGGATGGGAGTGTGTCCCCAGCACTCCTCTCTGCACCCAACTGGCTGCCTGTGGAAGGTAGCATGAGGGACACACCCCTTCCTTCCACACTGCATCTCGTCTTCTTCCCATGCTGCAGTGTGGAAGGAAGAGTGTGATCACACTTCCAGTCCTTTTGCATGGCCAGCAGTGATGGAAGGCTCATGTAGTTGGGGGTCATTGATGGACTATTTCTGTCAATGATATACCCTGTGATCATGCCAGCTGGTGATGTGAGAAGGATGGGACCACAATGACATCACTGTGGTCTTGCTCTTCTTGCGTCCCCATGCTGGGATGCTGCCATCCTGTGGAAAGAGCCTAGGACAGAGCAATGGGTTCAAATTACGGGAAAAGAGATTCTACCTGAGCAGTAGGAAGAACTTCCTGACAGTAAGGGACAGTAACAGTGACATAAGTTGCCTCAGAGTGTGGTAGGATCTCCTTCTTTGGAGGTTTTCTAACAGAGACTGGACAGCCATCTGTTGGGAATGCTTTGATTGTGTATTTCTGCATGGTTGGTTATTGGTTTGACTAGATGGTCCTTGTGGCCTCTTCCAACTATGATTCTTTAATTCTAGTATTCTAATGTACAGAGAGGTATACTTTGCCCACCCAGGCCTATACAAAAGAACTTTATATGTGGACGCAAAGAGTTTGTCATCTATAATTATTAAATGGAATACTTCCTTCAAGTTTCTACTCTAGTTCACATATGAGACTTATGAAGTTCTCACAAATTAATAAGGGGAGCAGGACCATGCTACTGGATGTTGTATGATACCTCTCCAGCTAGTCACCCACGACCTCTTTGTGTTGGGCAAAGTTTTAAGGACAGAGTTGGATATGCTCATGCCTGAAAGGGGTTAGTGATTTAATTCCTTAGGTGTCCGTATATTAAGTATGTGGTATTAAGGAACTGAAATTGCTAGGAATTTACGGCTTTGATAGTAATGCAATGTCTGTGCGTGTTTTCACACAACAATGTTCACAGTGGCCATGACATGCAACAGAAAGTAACTCCCCCTGTGGAATTTGTAATACAGGTTGATTTCATAGAATCATAGAATCGTAGAAATGTAGAGTTGGAAGAGACCACACGGGCCATCCAGTCCAACCCCCTGCCATGCAGGAACACCCTCAAAGCATTCCCGACAGATGGCCATCTAGCCTCTGCTTAAAAACTTCCAAAGAAGGAGACTCCACCACACTCCGAGGCAGCATATTCCACTGCTGGACAGCCCTGACTGTCAGGAAGTTCTTCCTGAGGTTCAGGTGGAATCTCCTTTCCTGAAGCTTGAATCCATTGCTCCTTGTCCTGGTCTCTGGAGCAGCAGAGAACAAGCCCTCTCCTTCCTCTACATGGCATCCCTTCAAATATTTAAACATGGCTGTCATGTCTCCTCTTAACCTTCTCTTCTGCAGACTAAACACACCCAGCTCTCTATGTCTATCCTCATAGGGCATGTCTTCCAGGCCTCTCGCCATTTTGGTCGTCGTCCTCTGGACTTGCTCCAGCTTGACCATGTCCTTCTTGAATTGGGGTGCCCAGAACTGGACACAGTATTCAAGATGAGGTCTAACCAAAGCATTTGTGATCCTGCTGGACTAATTATTTGGAGTAATGGTTTCAATTGGCCTTTAAAGTGGGAGAGCAAAATGATCCCTGTAGCTCTTGCATGACCACTATTTGACCTGTTCCAAAATATAGTCTTTTCTCCAAATACTGTCTTTTCTTTATTTTATTGAGAATACAAAGGCTCTGATTCATTCGTTTTCCTTTGATTTCACCCTGTTCATTTTTTTTTTTTTTTTTTGGGAAAACATTCAAACACTCTGCACTATGACTCTCACAGGCCAGCATTGTATAAAAGCCATAGAGATGCCAATGTTGATGGGAATGCTAGAGCAGAATAGTGGGCAGAAGGTTATTGAGTGATTGAGCCAGAAATAGTGTATAACACTACCTGTACTATTGGTTTTTGTAGTATCATGAAGTCATCAATTTGAAGTGCAAGGTTTCTCGAAGAAAAAAGTGTGCAAAACTTCTGCATGTCACACAAATATTCTTAGAAAAACATTTATACCTGGATATGTTGGGACTTGAATAATGTCAGGAAGAGATGGAAAACTTTTCCTGTGGATTATTTTCCTGCAGTATTGTAGTTGGCTTTATTTCAAAATAAAGCAACTAACATAAGCCCATCAAGCTATAAAGAGATGAACTTTAAATAAATCCAAATAAAAAGTAATTATTGTTTATCTCTTGCCACATCTGTTTCATCCCATACAAAAATGATTTGCCTTAAAATCGTGGGCCAATGCAAAGATGTATGTTAAATTAAAAGCTCAAGAAAAAGGGATAAATATTAAAGCATCCCAAAGGGATACAGTCTAAAAGAAAAACAATTCAGAATAAAAATAGAAATTTACTAGGAACAAATGGTTTGCAATCCTAGCTGTCACATTCATAGCTATGATTTAAATTATTGATAAAAGACCATATATAGAAATAAGTAACTACAGTTTATAAAGAAACTCCAAATACAAATGCAAAGCAGATGATTCTCACTCCAGTAAATGCCTGTTATTTGAAAATAATTGTGCATTTTTTATTTTAATAGCAGTAAATTCATTTAATAATACCTTCTGTATTATATACGTTGTTGTTGTTGTTGTTGTTGTTTGCTTTCAAGTTGTTTCCCATTAATGGTAAACCCAAGTTGAACCTATCATGGGTTTTTCTGGGGCCTGAGAGTGTGTGATGTGCCCAAGGACACCCAGTGGATTTCCATGGCTAAGTGGGGAACTGAACCCTGGTCATAACAATTAGCAGATTTTTTTCCAAAATAATTTTCTTGATACAGGTCTTAGCATTTCTGACATAAAGGGTTTCATTCAGGGACGTATATTATGGACAATATAGACATTATCAGCAATACTCGTCACACATGGAATCACAGATACATTGGGCCTTTGTTAGCAGGGAGATATTATATCGTTTCCCTCCAAATACTATAATTAGAAGGCATAGCTTGAAAGTGTAGAACAGTGTATGTTTTCTCCAAAGAAAATAAATAGATAAGATATGATTGTACTGGTCTACCTCAATGAACTACATATGCTTCTGGGCATTACTTTGTTGCCCCCTTGGTAAACCCTGTTCCAGGGTCTACAACTTTGATACAAAATTAATCTAACCCACCAGAGAGGTCACTCGGATGTGCATGTAGGCAATAACCGTCGTACGATCAAACGCACCAGGTCAGACCAATAAACTCCCCAGTCACATAGCCACAGGAGACCTCATGATGTGATTACCCATGGTGCACAAAAGGTCATCAACCTTTAAGGAGTCCACTTGAAGGGAGTAAAAATGTTCCTGGAAAGTTGGGCACTGGAAGCAATAAAATCTTATCAAATCAATCTCCAGAAACTCACACCGCAGCCCTGAAGCGGAGGAAGATCCGGTTATTTGGATGACACCCTGTTATCTTCTGATATCAAAGAAAATGCCAGGTGTTGAGTTTTTTTTTCCTTTTCTGTCCCTATTTGTTTTCCCCGGGAGAGGATTTGCCTTCAAAGTAAATTTTTCCTACAAATAGTTCCCATTTTTGGACTAATTAGGCAAGAGAGAAAGGTGGAGAGGGAAGAAGAGGGGGAATGATGCCTCCCGGTCTTACCAACTGACCGGTCCCCCCTCCCGATAGCTGTACGATCTCCTTAGCGTCTTTTCACTGAGCTGCTGTTCAATCGCTGCTTTCCGATTGAGAGGTGCAGTATCACTCAGACTATGAACTCCTTAACAATCCCTCTATCTTATTTCCAATCTTTGGCCCTTTCCGCACTGAGGCTTCTAGCGCAAGCGGGGGAGGCCGGCAAGCGCAAGAAGACTCGTCCGGGAGGCTGCCGCTTCCCCCCTCCTTCCTTCCGCAGGCGAAGGAACCAGCGGGGAAGCGGCACCGAAGGAGGCTTGCCGCGCAAGCCGCCCTCCCCCCCGTGCGAAGCGGGAGACCTCGCGCCGGATTCCCACCCCGGGCGCGCGCGCGAGCGGGCGGCATCGTGCCGGATTCCTCCCCCCCGCGCACGCCGAATTCCTCCCCCCGTGCGTGCCGGATTCCTCCCCCCAGCGCACGCCGGATTCCCCCCGCGCGCCGGATTCCCCCCCGCGCGCCGGATTCCCCCCGCGCGCCGGATTCCCCCGCGCGCCGGATTCCCCCCCGCGCGCCGGATTCCCCCCGCGCGCCGGATTCCCCCCCGCGTGCGCCGGATCCCCCCGCGCGTGCGAAGCGGGTGGTGTTGCATCCCCGTGCGCGCGCGCGAAGCAGGCGTCGCGTCCGTCGCGCTACCTCCCCACCCTGCTCCTTCCTTCCGCAGGGGCGGAGGGAAGGAAGCGCAACCCGGCCGGCTCCTGGAGGCTCCGCACAAAAGGTAAGTGCGGGTGGGCTCCGGGAGCGTTGCGCGAGCGCGGGGTGATTTTCGCTTGGACGCGAAATAAAAAAAACCCGCGCTCGCGCCGCTTCAGCCCCGTGAGCCGGGCAGAAGTGGGAGTGCGTCGTGCGGAGCGACGCTCCCACTCCTGCGAGGCTCACGGGGCTATCGCGCGAGCAAAGGCCCGTGCGAAAAGGGCCTTTATTTCTTTTAGCCCTTGGATGTGTGTGCGCGTTTGCGTTAGTGCGAGCTATTACTGTTCAATAAAATCATTCATTGGACCCTTTTGTGTGATTTCTGACTGAGCCTGACCTCATAAAAATTGGTTAAAAGATCTTGCTAGGTTACCCTGCCTCTCGCATTGCTGTTGCTTGTGCTCTGTTGAGCTTATTTTCCCCATCACTTGGAGCATATTGAGGTGTCCCTCTAGGACCCCCAGATTTTCAGGGTAACAACTTTTTTAACAGAAAATTTGGTACCAGAGGTAGAAATAACATGGAAAGAATAGGGGCAGGTTCCTGTACAACAAAAAAGAAGAGCAGTTCAGTGTGTTTCAGCAAAATTTTTTATCCCAAGCTAATGTGAAATGAAACAGCCAGCTCCGCTAAGCCTTGCATAAGTAAACAAAATATTCTGAACTTTCTAGACCACATGAAAGCTTATTCCAAAATGGGATGATTTTTTTTTAAATTTTCATCAGCCTCCATTATTTTTTAATGATTTCCATTTTGGTGACCAAATGTATTGACCTGCGCTTTTAAAAAATATGCTGGGGGTAACTGGTGAGGCAGACTAATCTGCTTTCACTTTTTCTATTTGTTCTGTTGCTCAGTAATGGATTCTGGAGACAGCTACTATTTACCTTGCCTGTTTAAACAGGTAGACACAGCTACAGTAGGAAGAGCCAGAAAAGAATCCCATTTTTTTTTCTTGGCTCAAGCTTTATTTCATTGTTTACTGAAAACACACTGCTGCAACCTGGTACCAGAAATCTTGTGTTTCCGCAGCCCTCCTTATCCTCCTTTCTGTGCTGATGATGCTAAAAATTGCTTCCAGCTGGAGACATGACAAGCAGGAAAAGGAGAGGCTGGGTGGGCATAAAGAAAACTCTGTGCAGAGGATCTTCTCTGGCAAAGGCCCTTTCCGCAGCTTATTTCCTGCCGAATCCATTCCATGGGGGTCCTGGGGTTGACTCTCCTGGGAGAGGAGTGTGAAAGAAGAGCTCCCCTCCACACCAGGTGCCTGCTGGAAGGGAGGAAGCATGATGACGCTGCCCCTCCCTTCTACAGTGCAGCCCAGCACTTTCTCAGGCTGCTCTAGGAGAGGAAGTACAACCATTGCACTTCCTGACCCTCTGTACTGTAGGTAAGTGCAGGAGGGAGATGGGACAACTGCATAATCATGGTTCATTGATGGGAGAAACCCATCAATAATATATTCTGTGATTGCTATGGCTGGTGATGAGACTGCAATGGGATCACAATGACGTCATGCAGAACCGTCGTCACGGTCCCATCACAATCCCATCACCATTGCAGGTTGGCAGTGGGGTGTGGAAAGGGCCAGAGTCTTTATTAATTTTATTATATTTTTAAGAACCTATGCCATCAAGAAAATTCCATGTTATGCATATATTCTTTCTCAACATGTCCTTGAATTTTCTGCCTCAGGTGCCAGGATAAGTCACTCACCTTTGGATCTTATGGCAAACCGTTCTTACAGAAATTGTTCATAGGTGTCCATTTCCTCATTCATATGGTTTGTGAGTGGAAGCTTCTGTGCTGTCTACAATCATGATATTTGGACTGAGGAGAAAAAAGAAATAGGGAGTAAATGTAGGTCTGCAAATACATTTATGCACATTGGGTAGCATCCTGTTAGTGGTTTATGCACATAAAACTGTGGCTTACATGAACACATATGATAATGTCTAGGAGGCTATCTCATGCTTTCTGTATCCTCTCCAAAACTTCCCTGTCCACAGTTGTCATGCCCTGGGAGGGGCTGCTCCTTATGGGAATGGAGTGGGGAGGCAATTGAGAAGAGGAAGATGCACCTGGTCTTCATTCTGAGGGGAAGGAAGTGCACTCTCATTTCTTTCCCCCTTTGAGCATGGATCAGCTGCTTCTTGTTCTTCTGAGTGGCCTCTGTGCTCTCTCTCCCCTTCCCATTGGTAAGGAAGAACCTGTAGTGACCCCCTCCCAGGGCTTGAAAGTTAAGGGGAGAGAGGGTATGGAACTGCAGGAATGGAGTGCTACATTATGCCTGCTTGATGTAGGATCTCAGCCATTATATCATAGCATAACTCAGTATAAATTCAAATCTGAATCTGTTCTCTTGGTGATTAAATTCTATCTATCCCTTTGTTATCATTGGCTGTCCCAAAGGCTAGGTCTCGGTGTTCATTTGGGCAGTGCCATTTGTTGTCTGTCTGAAGCAGCAATAATGTCTTGGGTTCCCCCCACCCCTGCTGTTCTTTTTATCAGAGACACAAACTGGAGTTCTCTGTGACTCATTACTAGATGTTCTCTTTCAAGCTCACACCACTCAGTGTATAGGATTATACTAGGACCCTGGGCAACCAGCCAAGTCTGGTCATGAATATCAGCAAATCATTGAAGCTGGAGTGTAGGATGCAGCAGGTGGGAGTATATGGTCTGTTAAGGCCAGAAGGGAGGGCTGTGCCCAGTGTTTACAGCTGAACAGTATAAACATAGGAAATCATGCTTTGGGGGGACATGAAGTAGCTGGCTTATAGTTTCATAAGCTCTTTAATAGTGTTTTTTGTCCAGTTGGCAGTTGCCTGTTCAAAAAGACTCTGCTAGCTATATGAACTCTGCCAATGAGAGAATGAATGTATTAATGATAACTACATAATCATCAGATTTGGCAGTGTAATGACTTGAAAATGTGAGAAGAATGCTGCTTGCTCAGAGGAAAGGTCTATCTGTCCAGACTGTCTTTCTAACATCCTGATATCTCTTGCAGGTCTGTAAGCAGAACGTGCTTTATAGCATGTTCTCTGCTAGTTGTCCTCAGAAGCTGGTATTCAGAAGCATTCTGCTATGGAACATAGAGGTCCCATATAGATGCTATATGTTATAGCTATTGATGGACCTCCCCGCCCCCACAAATGGTCTCAACAGGAGATTAAAACATTTGTCAGTGGTAAGTCTGTTCATGAGTATTAGCTTTAATAACTAAATTTTTGTTGTTGGGTCCTATCAAGTCATTCTTGACTTATGGTGACCCTAAGATGAACCTATCACTGCGTTTTCTGGGGGCTAAGAGTATATGATGCTCCCAAAGTCACCCAGTGGGTTTCCATAGCTGAGTGGGGAATCAAACCTTGGTTTCCTGGGTTGTAGTTCAATGCTCAAATCACTATACCATGCTGGTTAACTAAATACACCTATTTATAGCTAGTGGCTGTCTTATATCTTGTGACAGTGAACACCAGAGGTTTACTACGTGATGTGTGAACAGCTACCTTCTTTTGTTTCTGTGCAGCCCACTGCCAATAACCTTAGTTGAGTGATAACTCTTGATACCTACGATCACTCTAGTCTTATCTTCAGCCCCAACCTACAGGATCCCAACAAGAAATTTGGTACTTTTGCTGTTAATGCATGTTGATTTGAGGTTTTCAGTGAGCTATCTGATGTGACCCTTCATGTTACCTTTTCTGGATAACCATAGCCAATTCAGATTTCATTCACTATGTGTGTGGAGTTTGTTTTTATTTGGCCTCAGTGTGTGTCACTTTATGTTGACTTACATGAAATTCATTTTCCAGTTTACTGCACATTCAGCCAGACTGGAGGATTCCATAGACTAATGTAATGACTTCATAAGGATTCTACCTTATCACACCATGAAACATATCAGATTGATTTTTTTTTACTAAACTTTATTAAAAATACAAAATATATATAAGCAAAACAAAATTTTAAAAATTACAACAAATAGGATATAAACAAGAGAAAAAGAAAAAAGGAGACCACAAGAAAGATTCCTAAATTCTAATAGAAATTAATTAAAACAGAAAAACAATCAAAATAACTAAGAGGATAGTCTTCAACTTTCCCAATGCAAACTATTAATAATTATGTATAAACACAACTTCTCTAGGTGCAAATAGTCTTCAAACGCCTCTACTGCTACTTTTTCAAGAATGCTAATTCTCAACTCCTACTGCAATCTTACAGTATTTTATCTCTTGTAAAAAGCATATTAATGATTCCCAGTTTTTTGTAAAGGTTGCCACCAATTTTTTCTCTTACCAATATCATCCATTTGTCCATTTTGACTAAATCCAGCAATTTTATCAACTAGTCTTCTTTCATTCGAGTCTCTATATTTTTCCATTTGCTGTGCATATCGTAATTGTGCTGCTGTGGCCATATACCAGAGTATCTTACTAGATTTCTTTTCCAACTGATCTTCTACTAACTTCAACAAACACAATTCTGGTTTTAATTGAACATTCACTTTCAAAATTTTATGCATTATATAGTGTATTTGATTCCAGATTTTTTTGTTTTTGTTTTTGTCTTCTCACATGTCCACCACATTCTGATAAAAAGTTCCCACTTGTTCACATTTCCAACATCTATTAGAAACCTCTTTATCCATTTTGGAGATTTTTTTTTTTTGGGTATCATCTTATAAAAGTTCTGTTTAAGATTGTAGCACAAAGCAAATTTAATTCCCTGTAACTGAAACGTATCAGAATGACATTGATATTTATTGCCTTTGTTCTAGGAAATCATGGGAGGTGTAAGGAAGGGGATGTTTTTGTCCCCGGGGCCCTCCCTGGACTCCCTCACTTGCACAGATAATATTTTGCTCAAAAAATGAGAACAGCTGCTTCTGGAATTCCAGCAGAAGCATTTTCTTCCCCCATCTATATTTTTATAATGAAAGTTATAAACTGTGCAATAAAACAGTATCGCATAGCAATCAGATGATTTATAAAAGCACTAGCTTATCACAATGAAATATCAATAAATATACAGTTAGACAATAACAAATTCAATCATATTTAATTCATTGTAAATTTCCTAGCAGCTAATAGTGGTTAATCTTATATAATTTAATTTAGGTACTCCAAAACAGGCAGTTCTATAAATTAAGATGAGAACTAGGAGGTGAATACGTTTGTCTGTCCTTATTATATTGCATAAAACCCCCTACATACCATGTCCTAGAAAAAAATCTGGAAGAGATGGTGTGGCATCTGAAGGATTTTCAGGCTTTAAAAATGGCCCCAAGACTCCATTAGTTCACATATCCCTATTTTAGACACTCTATTCATAGATGACATGTTGTAATTTGGATTTCAAAAGCCTCATTCATATGCTATCCTCTTTAACCATGATATTCTCATCACTTACTCCTGACTGCTTCACAGACTGCCTCATCAGTTATCCCTCATTGCCTTATTGACATAGAGCTGCTGTGACAGTGTCATTTTTGTGAGACCCCCATGCTTTCTCCCCATCTGCTGTGATGCAAATTGTCTTTCCATTGCTCCTGTCATCAGCCTCTGGCTCTAGAATCATAACATTGTAGAGCCAAGAACTAAAACAAGAACCTCTTGCTCTCATTCTGAATAAGTGTCTGGGATATAAGATGTTGTAAGCATTTTTATCCTGCTTGCATTGTTCTGAAAATTTCTAAATGGAGAGTACTCACAGGGAATGAAGCTATTCATTAAAATGCCCCCATTTCATCTGAATCCAAAAGAAGGACATCATTGTAATAGTTAATACTTTCTCTAGGACAGCTAGAGGTCTTATGTTACACTGCAGACCATTGCATATCTAAGCCTGAATTGCCACTGCATATCCGAGCCTGTGTAGACCATACTGATTGGCTTATAAGTCTATGGGCTTTCCCACACTACACTATTATAGTGCTATTATTCCACTTTCAACATCCTATGGAATCCTAGGGTTTGCTGTTTTGGGAGGGGCATTTAGAATTCTCAGCCAGAGAGCTCTTTGGCCTCAGTAAACTACAAATCCCAGAATTTCATAGGATGTTGAAAGTAGAATAACAGTGCTATAACAATGTAGGGTGGAAAAGCCCCATGATTCGCCTTCTGATTGTGAGATTTCTGCTGCAAGATTCTGTTCATCTGACAATTTATCCAGGCTTCTTTGCACTGTTCTTTAGTATATACTTTTAGTTTTACCAATTACTGAACAACTGATTTCTCAGGGTCAAATTCAACTATGTAGCATGTATTTAGAAGAGTTGCTCCCTCAAATCATAAAATATATCTCTTTGTTATAGGATGTGATTATCATCGCTTATGTATTTTGCATTTAGCATGCTTGATTTGTGGTTGCTCATTAAAGATAAACACAGGGTTAATTTGTAAAGCACACATTTCTGAAGAAATCTTGTTGTGGGAGAAAAAAAATGGATTTCTCACAGGGTACAAACATTTCTGTTAATGTCTAGTTTGACCCTTAGTTGAATTGTACTCTTAAATTATTATAAGCTGCCTTGGGTCTCTTGGCAGAGGAAAGGCAGAATATTGATTTAATAAATAAATAAATAATTGAGTAAGTAGTTAGGGCATTTTATATTGTTTAAATTGTTTAAACTGATTCTATGATACAAGGAAGATATAAGTAAGTATTTAAATAATAAATAAATAAATAAATGTTATGATCTAAATGTTGTACTTCCCAAATCCTGAGGGACTATGAAAAGCAAGAAGTAGTTCTGAAAAAAATACAAAACAGCTAAGGTTGGAAATAGTAGCAACTGAGAAATGTAAAATTTATTTCTTCTTCACCACTGTTTCTCATTTAAATAAACTACATTATAGCAAATTAAATGAACTAAATTACAGCAAAGTCCACAGCTCTAGTTAAAAAATAAATTTAAGTTGTTGCTTTCTGTTAACCCACAGCTCTAATTTAACAGATACTTTAATTGATGGTAATCTGTTAGATTCTGTTACTGGTTTTCCCATTCTCACTATTGCAGTCAGCATGTACTTGTTTGAGGAATAACTACTTTCCTGTCAAGTCACAAGCTGTGAAAGTTGTGCAAAAAAGCTGGTCTCATCAACTTCTCTTCTCTGACTGTTACATATTCATGAGGAGAAAGTGTGCAGAAGAGATACTAAACTATCATGTTCACCAGGAAGAAGTGAGATCTCAAGTTATGATGGGATACTGTATTCCAGAGTCTGCAGGAATGGTGGCAGGAGTCTTTTTCCTATCGGTCCTAGTGCCTGCCTTCATGCTAGATCTATCCCATTTGTCGGGCTTCAGTTGAGCCACAACCCTCTGGGGGAGATCCCGGACCGAGGACACCCCTATGCTGACAGCTCTAAGTCGGGGTAATAACCAGCTGGAGGGGGACCGT
>CAOLHI010006674.1:0-27056 GCA_948474755.1 Ctenosaura bakeri
TCTGTCACAGTTACGCTCACTTGGAAGCAAGTCAGATGAATTCAGCAGGACATATGCTGGCGTTCAATGTACATAGATAGAGGCTGGAAAAAAAATCTCAGAAACAGGCTGATCCAAGATGGTTTTGGACTGCAGCTCCCAGCAACGCTTTTCATTTACTGACTGGACTGGATTAGTGGAAGTCGCAGCCTGAAATTTGAAGGGCCACCTGTTCCCAGGGGAGCTTACTCAGAAGTACAGCTTGGGCTATCAGTGTGAAGGGCAGTCCCAACACCATTTCTCAGGACATCTTCCTTGCCTCAGACTCTCTTCCACTAGCAGCGAACGATTCCCCCACCCCGTCCTGCTCCTCATTTCCTTACCCTCTCTGGCTCTGTTTCTCTTCTGTGGGCATTAACTCACTGCATCATTTGGGCTGCTCTCCTGTGCACAGACACACCCAGCCTGCTCCTGCATGATAGCTGGCATCAGTCAGAGCAAGGATCCTGCACCCCAGAAATGCCCTTAAAATAGGCAGCTCAGCTATTCTGTGGGGGAGACGGGCAAGAGAGATGTCTGCTGGACTGGGATTATATCAGGAACTTGCTTGCAGGACCAAGAAAAATCTCTTTTTTGGACCACAGCACCTAGAAGTCTCAAGCCAGCATGGCTTGACCATGCCAACTGAGGGATTGGTATAAACATACACAGACTTTTGAATAGGCCTGTGCGCAGGCTTTTGACTCATTCTCTGGACAGATAAGATTAAAAAAAAAAAAAAAAAGAGCTGGACCAGTCTGTGTGAGATGGAAAAAAAAGTCCACACTTGAGTGTAACTTTAATTAGAACAAAGATGCCACAGATGTTTCAAAGCTTTCAGGTTGTGCCAAACTCTTCATAAAGCTAAATGACACAAAATGGGAGGGGAGGAGAGGGGAACCCCCAGCCTGTAGGCCTAACTCTACCAGGCTCCAGCCTGCCAGAGATTCCCCACTGACCCCCTTCGTAAAGCCCTGTCCCAACCAGGACCCCTATCCCCTCACCGAGGAAGACAGTGACCCTGTTGTCTCTCCTGGAGATAGAGAGTTTTCTTTGTCCGACCACCAGCTGGTGCTTCCAGGAGCCATCTGAGTCCCAGTCCAGGACTCAGCCAGCTCCGAGAATTGCCACCAGGGATCAGATTGCTCCTCCATCCTCCTCCCTGCTTGGGGAAGGATGAGGGGGAGCCATCCTGCTGCTTCTCAGCCAGGGCTTCCAGGAACTGTGATCAGGGAGACAAAGACTGCACATGAAAAGAGGTAAGTGGTTTGTGGGTTGAGAAACATCTCTCCTCCAAACGCTTCCCGCCCGCCCCCCATTTCCCTTTGAATTTTTTCACGGAAGAAAAGTTCAGCCTATCAATCAGACAAGTAGTGTTAGCAAAAGCCCTTTTGCTGTTGTGGAGGAGAATGAGATGGTTCTGGATGGCTCAGGATGGCCAAACCTGCAGGTGGCAGCAGCGGGTCTGGCTGTGTTCATTCTCTGCTCTGTTGCTGTCTAACAACTCTCTGCTTTGCTTATTTGTCGGACCGTGGATGGGGGGAGATGGGGAGGGGGGATTTTCTGCTCAGTGCTGTAGAGGCACCAAAACCTTCTGCCCCCGGAAGGACCAAGACAGCTGTGGTTGGGAGCCCCCCTTGTCAGTAGGGCAGTGACATGTCTTCTGGGTTTTAGCCTGAGCTTTAAAGGAGCTGTCCAATGTGCTGGACTTGTTTAGGACTGAGTGTCTTGAATAACTCCTTTAAAGTTCAAACTACCACCTGGAGCGCATTCACCAGCCCACTGACAAGGGAAGCCACCAGCCATGACTGGAACGAGACCCGTGTCGCTGGCAGCTGAGGGCTTCCTTTTCTGTCCCAACAGAGTCGTGGGGTGCTGCCCTACTTTGCCAACTTCCGCCTCCTCTCAGAGCTCTCCACACTCTTCGTGAACCTACGGTGAGTCATCTGCGGGAATGTAGCAAGGGATATGGGCTTGTGAGCTTCTCCAAGACCCTGTGTCCAGCCACTGAGGTGTGGCCCCCCCATATCCTGTGTGCAGGCAGGGATGTGCTGGGGAGCTGAGGAGAAGAAGCCTAGATCCCCCAAGCCTCTGCCTAGAAGAGGAAGCACCAACCTCTCAAGGCCTTGGCACATTAACAGTGGGTCTGAACTGGAGAAGGCCCTCCCAAATTGCTTACTGATAACTTTGTGGGTCGAACTTTTCATTCAGTAGCTGCACAAACTAACAATTTAAGGTTTTTTGAATTCTTCATTCTTTCTGGATTACACCCATGCAGATGCTTAGGATTCTTTCACACTTCATGGTTATGGCACTGTGATTTCCCCTTTAACTGCCGTGGCTGCATCCGGCACAATCCTGGGGTTTGTAGTTCGGTCACAGGCACCAGTTTCTGCACCCCTGATTTAAATAGTCCCTACCGCCTCCATTACCAAAGGGTGCTTAATGAGGAATGCAAGGGGCACAGCCTGAATCGATGACACCAAACCCAACGTATGAAGACACTGCTGAGAAAGGGGCTGCGTCATTCGTCTTCTGAGACAGGAGCAGGCGGCACACAGCCTGCATGAACCCTTATCCTTTTTTGTTGCTCCCACTGGCCCTTCACTGCTTCCCAAATTGTCACCTTGTTTCAAAGAACAGTCCTGCTCCCAGAAGTATAGCTGTGCTTTAACAGAAGGCATGTGCTCCCCCTATGCCTTGTTCTTGGAGAGAGATGTAGTTCTCTGCTGAGAGCTGCTGCTGCTGCTGTGCTGCCTACATGAGGGGATGCAGCCATCAGAAAAAGTAGCTTGACCCCTGGAGTGGCAGAAACACCCTACTCCCCCACCCCTAGCAATGGACACCAGAGAATGCAATTCTCAGCTGCATCAACAGGATTATGGTGTCTAGATCGAGGGAGGTACTGGTACCACCCTACTCTGCTTTGGTTAGACCTCATCTTGAATATTGTGTCCAGTTCTGGGCACCCCAATTCAAGAAGGACATGGTCAAGCTGGAGTAAGTCCAGAGGAGGGTGACCAAAATGGTGAGAGGCCTGGAAGCCATGCCCTATGAGGATAGACTTAGAGAGCTGGGTATGTTTAGTCTGCAGAAGAGGTTAAGAGGGGACATGATAGCCATTTTTAAATATTTGAAGGGATGCCATGTAGAGGAAGGAGAGGGCTTGTTTTCTGCTGCTCCAGAGACTAGGACAAGGAGCAATGGATTCAAGCTGCAGGAAAGGAGATTCCACTTGAACCTCAGGAAGAACTTCCTGACACTCAGGCAGTGGAATATGCTGCCTCAGAGTGTGGTGGAGTCTCCTTCTTTGGAGGTTTTTAAGCAGAGGCTGGATGGCCATCTGTCAGGAGTGCTTTGAGGGTGTTCCTCCATGGCAGGGGGTTGGACTGGATGGCCCATGTGGTCTCTTCCAACTCTACATTTCTATGATTCTATGATTCTAGGTGGTTTCATGTTGCTATGTGGGCCCTGATGTCCTACTCGGGATCTGAGTTGATCAGTCATTGTGGGTGACTTTTTTCCCCATTTTGCCTTAGGCCACTCTCTAGGTGTGGAGATGCTATGTATGTTTGACGCTACTCTTTGTTCTTGCCTCAGATGGTTCCTAGATGCAGCTGGTTGGCCCTGCTCTTCCTGGCTTGTCTTGGCCAATGGCCTGGCCATGATGGTAGTATTCTTCATGGTACACATTGCTGTCATCCCCCCCATTATAGACAGGTGTACTTCTGGCATGGAACTCCTGAGTATGAGCACCTGGGCTTGGGCGTACAGGTGGCCTGGATTGGGCCCGGCCTTGCCTTGGAAACGCTCAATGTGGTTTGGATGTATCGCATCATCCATGGCTTCTACCAAGCTTTCTGTTGCTCTAAGGCACACAAGGCAACCTGAGGACAGGCTGGTGGGGGCATGCTTGGCCAGGAACATACAGACCCAAGTCCTTCTGGACAAAACCTGGATAGCCCCTTCTAGTTCCCTTAGATGTGATAACTCAAACCCCTGTCAGAGCTGCTGATGGTGAGCAGCAGCTATTGGACCCTGTTGCTCTGGCTGGAGATGCGTCCTGCAGCTCAAGAGCTCCCCCTGCTGCCATGGACCAAGCAGGCTCAGGCATTCCTATGCCTGCTCCTTTAGAGCAACAAAGATCTGATTCTGTGCCTGCTCTTTTGGAGCAACAGGGATCCGATTCTGAAGAGGCTCTGGAACCTGGTTCTATAAGCCCCCAATCAAGGCGGAGACTTAAGAGAGCTGTGCAAAGGGAGGCTTCCTTGGCTAAGTTCAAGAAGCGGTGACCGGACACACCTGTGCATTGGGCTATATAACTGCCTGCCTGGAAGCTTCCCTTTGCTTGTGGCAAACTTCTTACAAGCCCTCCTCTTGCCTGTACCTTGTCCCAGCACCTGGTTCCTGATACCTTGAACTGATCTCTGGATTCTTGACCCTTGGCTTTGGAACTCTGACTACAGCTTTGCTTGGCGCTCTGGTAAATGAACTTCTTTGAGTAAAAGTGCTTGCTTGTCTCTTCCTGGCTGGACTTTGCTGGCTCTCCCACTCTCTTCTCTGGGCTGGCTTGCTGCCCAGGTCTCTGACCTTGACATTAGAAGCCAGTAGCCATGGGAACTGCGCCTGACCGCTTCTTCTGTCTGGAAAGCCCCAAAGCCACACCACCGGAGCCTTTGGTTTTCTGCTTCATCCAAGAGCAATCCTTGCCATCCTGACTTAGCAGCTGAGAACCAGAGAATAACCATCCATCCAAATTCTGGAGATGAACCCTCAATGGCATCTGACATGATTGGAGATCCACAGTTTCAAAAGAAGTATGTGCCCAGCAACATAGGAATGCCTTTGGCACACACGAGGAGGGAGATACAGCTGGAGCAATGATCACCTGGCCTTTGAGACTGAGCTGGGACTCTCACACTTGCTGTAGGGCAGCTATAATGGGACCTGAAACGGCTAAATAGGTGAAGCTCCTGGAGCACGCTTAACATGACAAGAACTCATCCCGTTTCAGATCTTAAGTCCCTCAGCTGGGACAGTAGGCACCATTGTCTCAACCTTTTGGCTCTGCCGAAAGATTTTTGAAGAATATTTTGAAGAAATAAGAAATCAAGGGGATCCCCAAGGTGGCTGTTTTTTCCAAGAACTCCTGCAAATTTCTTTCATTTCTGACACTGCCTCTTCTAGGCTATTCTGTGGAGTTTCCAATAAGATATAGAGATACATCTTCATTTCTTTCAGAATTTTTTCTCACTTCTGGAAGTTTTTGGTTTGGAAATAATGGAAGGTCCTCCCAGTCTTGCAGTTGGAGGAACTTTGGATATGTTCCTGTTTAGGAACCAAGATACTGAACTAGATGAGGTAAGAAATGCAGGGATATCAGATCATTTCCCAGTGTCCTGTAATATTAAGATTCCACCTCTAGCTTCCCTTGCCACACAAATGAAGCATTGTCAAGATTTATCTGGGATATCTTTGAATTCTTTATCTCAAGTCCTCAGTCAGTTACTGAGGGATGTTTTAGGTCCAATGCCAGTACAGAGGAGGGACGCACTGAACATCAGGGAGTGATACCAGGGAGTGAAATGGAGCTTGAAGACACTTTAGTGGACCAGTGCTTTGTGGCAGATGCAGTAAGTCCAGAAATTCTGGATAGTCAGTCAATGGAAGTTGTGGCACCACCAAGAACTCAGAGACCTCAGCTGCATTCAGAGCTCTGTATGGAATGAACTATTGTTTGACAGATGAAAAAGTGGTAGAGGCAGAATCCATTGGACAAATTGCATCAAAGCTCAAGGACTGCTTTGTGCAACTTATTATTCTCATGTGGATGGATCTCAGCAGTGGAAATAATTGACAAGGTATATGAGCTTGAGTTTGAATCTTCTTTTGCAAATAGGATTGCTGAGAGTAGTCTGACAGCTGTGCTCATCTACTGTATAATTCTTCCAAACTTCTTATCTATCTGATAATTCATTAGTTCCAGTAAGAAGAATTAAACTCGAGCTTTGTCTTAAAAATATCTTCTATTAATCAATTATCAACGGTGTGTACCGTTGGCCCTCCGCATTTGGAAGTGTTAAGGTTGCAAGACCTCTGCAAAAGTGGAAAAATTGCAAATATCAAAACGCATGTGTATATGTGTGTGTGTGTCTGTGATCATTTTCCTTCTTTTCTATATCTTCTATATTCAGTCCTGTTCTTTTCAAGCTGTATTTTGCAGGTAGCTTTAAGTATGCTGTCTTGTGTCCTCTGCTAAAGAGACCTTCTCTGAATCCTTCACTTTGTGCTAATTGTTGTCCTACATCTCTTCTCCTATTTCTTACTAAAATTTTGGAGAGAGCTGCTGTTTCCCAGTTGATGCCTTATCTGACTACACATGATGTTCTTGACCCATGTCAATTAAGTTTTCATTCAGTTCATTCCACTGACATGGCCTCGACTCATTTAGTAAACGATAGTCTAGTGCAAAGACTCAACATCAATTGTCTGTGTTGACCCAGTTGAATCTTTCTGCAGCCTTTGACATTGTGGATCATCAGATCCTACTATTACAGGTAGCATCATTGGGAATAAAAGAGGGTGCTTTGTCCTGGTTTAAATCTTTTTTGTTTTATTGTTCCTCCTCTGTTTCATTTCAGGGATCTTTTTCAAAAGCTTTCCTATAACTGTAGGGATGCTACAAGGATCAGTTTTGGGTCCTCTTCCTTCTTCATTATACATCCTTCCTCTTGGATTTCTTATTTCAGAATTAGGTTTCAGTATTGCTTTAATGCAAATCTGCTAGTTTAAAATCAATTAATGCCTCGGTGTAGAAGTCCATGATGGACTGCTTGTCGAGTGTTTCTTGGTAGACCACCCATTCTTTGTGGATGATCACTTACCATCTTTAGCTGAAGATGGACAAAACAGAGATCTTGGGATTTCAAGCTAACTGCCCTTCTTTCATGCCTTCCACTGTGTTTACAGGGTTATACAGTGGTTCATGTCTTGGTTGCTAGAGTCTTTGGAGTCCTGCTGGATGGTCATTTGTCCCTGCACCTCATTATCAGGGTGACAGAACAGGCATGTAGTTTCCATTATGGTGGATGTGCAGTTTTGGGTCAGTCTAGATGACCTCTGGGTGTGAGAGAAAAGCAGTTAATTTCCTTTGCAATTGAAGTCCCTCTGTGTTTGAAGGAGAGACAAAGGAACCTTGTATAATGGAATGTTATCAGTTTGGTTTGACGTGCTAGCTATTGGCAGTGTTACAGAAGGTTTGCAACATTTTGTAGACACCGGTGAGAACACATCAGATTCCTGTCTTAAACATGTGATGTATTTGCACTGAAATGTATAAAGGCTTGTAAAACCTAAGAGAGGGGGTCGGTTTGTTTTGGGAACGATCGCAGCCGATGCTTGCCGGCAATAAAGAAATCTCTTTTTTAAACCATGGGTCTCTATCTTGGTTCTGCAACACCATCTTTTGAACATCCACAGGATCCATAGGTTTCAGATAGTTGAGACTGCCCATCTGCTTATCCAGGCCTTGGTTATGTTACACCTGATTATTATAATGAACTATTGACAGATTTGCCTTCCTGCTCACTTCCTCCCCTGGGTTTAATGCAGAAGAGTGGCACCTGTTTTGCTTTAAATCTCTCTAAATATTCACATGCCTCTTCCCCTGTAGACCCCTTCCCTGGCTACCAGTTCCTGTTGCAAACTTCTGGGTCTCGTATTTAAGGCTCGGCACTCTAGTCTCCCCAGTACCTGGCAGCTCAGTCAGCATTGTATGTACCATCTAGATCTGTAGGCGAAGGATTATTGTCTGTTCCACCAATGTTTACAGACCTGTCAAAGCTGCAAGCTTTTTGAGATCTGGCTCTGCATCTATGGAACGGTCTTCCTTTGGACTTCTTGCTGGAGGAAAATCTCACCTGTTTTCATAAGGGGTTGAAGACCTTCCTTTTGGAGTCATCAGATTAAGCTGCTGAGGCTGCTGAGGAGGGGAGTGACTGGTGGGGTGCTGGGGATTTCGTTTTATGTATATTTATATGTATATTTATTATGTATATATACGTTTTCTTGTCTTTGTCTTTGACTGTATATGTTGACAGTCTGCCCTTTGGTGAAAGGGACGTTATAACTAAACATTTCTATTATATTTGCTTTCAAGCTCATCTACATGACCTCTGAGTTGTTCACTTACAGTTAGGATTGTCTGTTCACTCACAGTTCTCTCCTGTTCTTTTATTAGTGCACTAGCGTGTTTACCTGGCATTGCCCAGGGTTTTCATTTTCCTCTTGAGAACTTACCAAACTGTCTTCTCCATTTCCTGTAACTTTGCTCCATATTTCCCAATGTAATCTATATTCAGAGTTATTTGCATACACAGCTTGGGTTCCGGAGGGAATACGCTGTCTTCCTCCTTGCTGCTAGGCATCGTTTCCATAGCAACTGATCTATTCCAGTACCTGTAACTTTTCCCCATAGTCCTCAATCCAATCTGTAATGTCTGGTGACACTGATGTACTGGCTACTAGTACTACTACTACTACTACTATTATTATCATTATTATTATCATTATCATTATTATTATTATTATTATTATTATTATTATTATTATTATTATTATTATTATTTATTTCTGTTGAATTTGTACGATGGCTTTACATCTTTCCGGAAGCATTTTTTGTTTTGAATTTCAACTTTAAGATTCCTCACATATGGAATCCATACAATCTACTGTGTGAGGTGAGAAGACCTTGTAATTATGGCCATTTCTGCACTACGCTGTTATAAAGCTATTATTCCACTTTCAACCTCCTGTGGAATTCTGGGGTTTGTAGTTTACTGAGGCCAAAGAGCTTTCTGGCTGAGAATTCTTAAATGCTCCTCCTTAAACTACAAATTCTAGGATTCCATAGGATGTTGAAAGTGGAATAATAGTACTATGACAGTGTAGTGTGGAAGTGGGCTAGGTTGTGTGTGTCATTTTAATATTTTTCATATATGCCTCCCAAAAGTTTTCAGGCATCCTTATTGATGATAGGCCTCATCTCCATAGCAACCAGCCTGAGGTCCAAGAGCTCTCTGGCTGAGAATGCTAAAGGCCCCTCCCTGAACTGCCAACCCCAGGATTCCATGGAATCTTCATAGCCAGCCAATCATATGAGGTCTTCTCACCTCACACAGCCAATCATATGCTGATGCAGACAAACAGACAGACAAACATTCACTTTTATATAGTAGATTTGATTCTTCTAGTTCCTTAACTTGATTCAGGCTGTTATCTGTTGGATGTTCAGTAGTACTTCTGGGCAGGACTTTCATCCCTGAAGGAATTAACTGCGTGCTCCGGCCACTCCAGATTTCCTGATTCTTTAGTCTCTTCCAAGGTTATTTCTAAAAGTTGTTCCTCTCTTGTCCAGTGGCAGGTAGTTGCGTAGCCCCAGTCACAGAGGCCATTTCCGCACTACAGTGTTAAAGTGCTGCTATTCCACTATCAACCTCCTATTGAATTCTGGGGTTTGTAGTTTAGGGAAGGGCACTTAGAATTCTCAGCCCAAGAACTCTTTGGTCTCAGTAAACTACAAACCCCAGAATTCCACAGGACGTTGAAAGTGGAATAGCAGCAGTTTAACACTGTAGTGCGGAAATCCTTTAAGTTAGACGAAATCATTTCCAATTACAAGGGATAGTGGGATATCTGAACAGACAGACAGGTCCCAGGATCCTTGCCAGTTCTTTATACATGATGCGGACTCTTGCAACTGGTACTGGGAAAAATGGTCCTCCTAAACCCTTAATCATAACTTGTTTTCCTTCCAGAATATTATTTATAAGATGAGGTTTGACAATGCAAAAGTCAGACCCAGAATTCCTCAAAGCTTAGATGGTATAACCATTCAGTGACACTTTCTCTTTAAAACAGAATTGGTTGCTGACCTGGTGACACAAATGTTGTAAGGTTCCTGAGGTCACAGTGTCAGCTATTTGGGTGCTTCTGTCTCTTTGACAACCTCAGTGGATCTCAGCCTTCCACTAAAAGTGGAGTTTAACTCTTTGTCCACTCAGACTGAATCTTCCTCACAAGGTTTACTCGATTTGGACTCACAGGTATACAGTTCTCCCTCCACATTCGTGGGTTTGACATCCGTGAATTTGATTATTCTTAAGCATGTGTGCTTCCCCTCCAATTCTCCTCCTCCCCTTCCCATGCATTTTGCCACAGGGCTGAGAACTCATGTTGAGGCAAAATGGATGGGAATGGGGTGGGGGGAGGTTCCAAAGGGCCTTCCCGTCCCTCCTCCAGAGTTTCCCCTCTCCTCTTCTCATGCATTTTGCCCCCCCAAATGAATATGCCCCACATCTTCACACTTAGAAGCAATAATTTTAGTGTAATTTTTAGTGGAATTTTATATTGTTCCATTTTTTTTAATTTTAATAATTTTATTAATTTTCCAAAAAAAGAAATAATAAATAAAAACAAATACATACATCTTTTAGTAATACAACATATAGTGGTAATATCTTCTTACAACAATTTCACATATTTACAATATTTCTTCCTAGCTTTTTTTTATAAGAGCTAATAAATATTATTATTTGTTTTATAACACTAACCCTCTATTTGTCATCAATTACCTCTTATATATTGATCCAGCATTTCATATTGTTCCATTTTTTAATGCTTTTTGTATTTTTTGTTTATTGACTGTATATTATTTGCATTCATTGTTGTTGTGATGTTTTGTCCAGTTGCATTTTATTTGATTGTGGCGAGTTGCGATGGCTTTTAGCTGCGCAATAAAGATTCAACGTATGTTTGAAAGTTAGAGAGCCTTAGAGATTGGAGATGAAGCTTCTCCAGTACCATCCCCATTTGGTACCATCTGTCCAGAACCATTCTCATACTTAGAACAAGTTTTAATTCCCATATTTGATTTGGTTTGTGGGCTGGCCCTAAAATTCTCTTTTCTTCTGCCACTCACTGTTTCCTTTAGGTGCAGGCTTCTTTGGGATCTTTGTGGGGCAAAATGTCTTTTCTTTCTTTCGTCTCTTATTAGCACTATATAATCCATTATTCCAACTGCATTTGCACATTTTTGGTTGTTTGTCCTGCAGTAACCATCTGAAATCTTCAGTTAGGATGTTAGAAAACTGTTTCAGTCCATCTACATTTATTACCTTTTCAGTTCAGCCTTGGGTCAACCAACCCAGTTTCCCAACAGTTTATCTAATCTACAGCCAATTGAGTATATGTCTCCTCAGGCTTCTCTTTTAATCCTCTAAACTCTTTTCTGTAATATTCTGGTATAAAACCAAATCTTTGTTCAACCCTTTCCTTAGATAAACCATAGTCTTTTTGTTTCCTCCACTCTCATTTCCCTGTAGATTTCTGCCAGACTTCCACAAATTTGAGATCTTAAATATCCCATTCTCTCCCAAGTCAGCCCAAGCTTTCTGAAAACTCATGAAATCAGTGTTATGTCCTTTATAATATTTAGGAAATCTTTTCATATCAAGAGAAGGGGAACAATTAGCTGAACAGGTGTTGGGTGATGTTATGGATCTAGAAAGCTCTCATTCCAGTAGCACTTTTATTTATAGGAAAACCATCATGTTTGCAGCACTAAACTCCATATTTTGTTGCTCAGATAATGCAGTTCCCCGATTCCTAATCTAATGTTACCTTGATTTTATGTTGTGGATGATTCCTTCCTGAGTGACAGATAACGTGCAATACAATCTTCCTTCCACTCCATCCTTCTGTGTTTTCTTCCTATTCTTTTAAAATGTTATCCCTTGAATACTATACATCTCCCGCATAGCCATGCACCTTGATATGTAGAGAACAAAAATAGGCCCAGCTGTTTCCTTCTGCAACAAAGCTGCTTCTCTTGGGCCACACTTTCTGGCAATCCAATTCCTATTGCTAGTTCTAGGTACTTACAAGAAAAAAACTGATATCCACCCTGCATCTTTACAGAGAAGTATGCTTGTTAGATTTCTCTCTCCACTCTGCCTATTCTGCAATAGCAAAGAAGTGGATTTCTTTTGTACAGACCAGAAGTAAAATTAAAATTTGCAATTTTTTTTAAAAGCACACATTTAAAAAATTGCAGCTGAATGTGAATTTTTGAATGTGAAATTATGATGAATACATACATTAAGAATCAAATTTTGAGTCTGAATCCATATTTCAGTTGTTTCAGGTGTGCCAAGGAAGCAAGCACAATTAAACTCGTGCATAAGATTGTACATTTATGCTTGTTGACATATCCTGAATGTTTTGACTGTCATAAAAAATTGAAATCCCATAAAATCTCCTGGCTATCAAGTGCTAAATGCCATGAAATATGTCAACTGGCAAATACTGTCAGTTGGAAAATATTGATGTTAAATAGGGGATATGAATGGCAGCTCCCTTCAGAATGCAATAACCCTGGAGCAGGACTAATCTCAGGCATACCTCCACCTATTCCAGACAAGATCTAGTAACACAATAATAATTCACTGGAAGAACCAATACCCTCTTCTGCTCTGTTTGTAGGGTTTGTTTGTTTTGCAAAATTGTGGAAAAAAAGATGTAATGTCAGCTAGGATTTTCTCACTTTCAGCTGAAATAAAAAAAGAGAACTAAGAACTGAGGTTCCATCCTACACCAGCCTTTCTCAACCTTTTTACCCTGGAAGAAACCTTCAGATAGTTTTCAGGTGTCAAGGAACCCCTACACAAAAACTATTATAGCCAGCCCTCTCCATTTGCAGGTTTAACTTTCATGGATTTGACTATTTGCAAGTTTCTCCTGTTATTTCAGCTATGGCACCCTCGGTGAGGACCCCCAGATATCCTTTTGATATCCTTTAATTTGGCCTTAGCTGGACTGGCTTGTGATTACCTCATCTCACGTGTTCGCAAAGTTCTCTGGATAAGCACGGACAGAGAGCAGCCGTTAATGGTTTACATTCCATTTCTCTTTGTAGCCAGCAACCCAAAACTCGCCCGAAGCTTTAGGGAACTTCCCGCCACAGACTCCTCAATAGCCACGTGGCTCTTAGTCAAATTACTCTTGTGAGTTGGGCCATCGATGTCTCGGCCAAAGGTATTGTTTCTACATGCAAATCCCATCACGCTAAACCTGACCTCACCAAATCCTTTTGTCCAGCACTGAAACCTCTTTTGTTCTCCTTTGGGACTGCCATAGCCGAAAGGCACGATTTTCCCTATAAAAACCCCTCACTTTTAACCGATCCTCGGATCACCTTTGACTGCCCTCCCGCCTTGCTGTTGGTGTGTTTAAGGGACTCCCCTCAGCGCCCCATGCTGAGTCTTCTTCCCCGAATCTCCAACCTCTCCCTAGGATTACGGAACAGGTCGTATTGCCTCCCCTGCAACTCTCTTTCTTTTTCTAAGCTAGTTAGTTTATGTTTGTCTTCTGTGTTTTGTTCTTAATAAAGAATTGTTTGTTATTTGGAAACACCTTGGCTAGCCACTCTCTACCTGACGCTGTAGACATAGGGTGAAAGATCTCGCTTCGTTGCCCTGCCTCTCGCTAGCAAAACCAGTGCTCTGAATTCTAATGTCCCCATCTTGGTATTTTAATTGGCAAAGCCGGGTGCCCCTTGCGGGACCCCCAGTTTTCAGGGTAACACTTCAACTCCACTCTCCTACCTCCATTGCTTCCTTTCTGGGGCAATCTTCCCTCTTGGTGGCTCCAATCAGATCTCACAGCCTTCCTCTGGTCCATCTCCTCCTCTTCTACCAGCTGCTGCCTGCCCAGCTAAGGATGGCTCACAGCCCAATTTCTCAGTACCACAAACCCTCCCCAGATGCCCAAAGAAAGAGATGGGCAAGAAAGGGGAAGTAAAGGGCCACCATACCGACTTCTGCCCTTCCCTCTCCTTTCCATGACTTGGTCGGGACCCTGGGTGCTCTTTCTCCTCACCATGCCTTGGCCCCTTCCCACAGACGCACACACACACTTTGATACTTGCTATTTTTCCACTTTTGTGAGGGTCCTGCACCCATAATCCTAGTGAATGTGGAGGGCTAACTGTATCTCTGTAGCTGAAAAAAATTTTTTTCTCAATCACAATCTTTCACAGAACACCTAGGGACTTCTCATGGAATGCTAGGTTGAGATATTCTGTCTACACAGATGTGCCAAACCAATTCTGTGCAGAAAGTCAAACTGTTTTCCAACGCAGAGCTGGCACTGAACAGGCAGGGATTTCCATGGTTAATTACATGGGACATTTCACTAGGAGGTGGCAACTAGACAAAGCCTGGAAAGGTTACCATTTGAGACTACTCTGTTACCCTGATTTCTGGGGTCCCGTGGGGGACACCTCAATATGCTCCAAATAATGGGGAATGGGAATTAGCCAGAGCACAAGCTGTAGCAATGCAAAAGGCAGGGCAACTTAGCAAGATCTTAAACCCAATGTCTACGGAGTCAGGCCAAGTAAAAAACCAAACAAAATGAAATTATAATTGTGTTCTTTATTTAAAAGACAGTCACAACGCACTTATGTACTCACACAGACCTAAGAAAGTAAAGGAAGGAAATTTGATAGGGGATTTTGAGAAGAATTTTTCAGGGGGAATACTACACCTGATCCTGTAGCCCAGGTAGCCAGAAGAAATGCAGCAAATATGGAGCGGAGATTCTCAGCATGTGGAAGCTGAGGGGAAGGCTCATCAAATGGAGCAGCAGCAAGACGGGATGGAAGCCAAGAGCGATCCAAGGAAAGCGCTCAAAATCAGGGGTTCTTAGAGGGAGAAATGTGCCTGTAGGGTAGTCCGTTCCCAGGGAAAACAATGGGTTTCGGGTCAGAGACAAAGCCTCTGAAAGGTCAGTGCTTAGAATGATTGGATTTTGATGGAGTTGTCAATAGCGCAGACAGTATGCAAATAGGGAGTGCTTGACAGTTGGCTATTCGGAAGCACTAATCTTGTCAAGCTGGTGGTTCAGGGCAGAGATGCTTGATGCATGCTTAATGTAGTTTCAAAGTGTACTTGCCTGAAGGTCTCCTGAAACTGCATGCCAGAAAATTACTGGCCTGCTTGGATTTGTCTTGTATTTTTCAGCCTGTTCGGCCATGTCTGTGTGCATGCTTGTCCAGGAGCCTCGCAAGTACATGGAGGGGAACAGTTTGGAATGGTCAATCTTTACATATCAAATTATATTTAGTAGACCTTGGGTTCAGACTATAAACCACAGTAACAACACCTTCTGGCATCCCTCAGCCACCAGTGGTCATCTTGACAAAATAATTATGGGAGTTGTAGTCAAAAAAGAGACTTTTCCAAGCTATGGAAATATCTGCCATTCTTCTGTGGTTACTCATTAACTTCCACATGATGAAAGAAATATGCAACAAAGGGGATGGCACTGGTAGGTCTCAGAATGCGCCTGCCTTTCTCTTTCACCACGTGGGGGAATCCTGATGAGGAATAACTGCAGCAGAGTTTCCCCATCTACCTCCATGTGCACGCACACACAGAGGTGATATACCTTGCCAGATTCTTTGCATTGACACTACAGCCCTCTCCATGAACACCAGAAGGGTCGCACTAACCCTGCTGTTGATCCTTCCCCTGTTCCCAATACACCAGGCCAGTGGATATTCACTCAGCCAGCCAAGAGGGGCTGCTGGTTCAGGGAATACCAAGATTTAATGTAACCCTCTGTCTTCCAAAGGCATTACCACAGGGGCCCAAGACATGGCTGCACTACATAGGTTTATGTTCATGTAACTGTAGAATGTAGAAAAGGTTTTCTCTCCTTGTATCTCATTTGTCCTCATTGCAGTCAGGTGCAAAATGCTCCTGTTCCCATTTCACAAAAGGAAATCAAGGCAGAAAGATTTACTCAAGGATACTATCAAGCAGATGGCAGACAACAAAGGCGTGCTTGTGTTTGGCTCCCAGCTCGCTGCACCCACAGGTGGTAAATATGACCTTTCTTCGCCCCAAATGTCAGACTGCCAAAGTTCCTTTGGAGTGGTGTATCTCTGCTTAAGATGCTGGAAATTCTGTTGCTTTGTCCTGGAAATTCTGTTGCTTATTTTCCTCTGCCTTTTAGAATGGTTTAATCCTTTCCTAATCAGAGTTTGTAATTTTAGAATTTCCATTTATTAACATCTTGAAACAATGAATGTTAATATAATAAAGAAGATTAATTTCTTAAATTCTGTTATTCTGTATTCAATCATGTCTATGTGCACACATCTGTGTGTTGTATTTTGTGAATGTTTGCATTTCACTCTGCTTTGTGGGTAGATATACTGGCAGGGAAGCATGCATTAACCAAATATGGACTGCTGGCCCTTGAAAGCTTCTCCCTACTGGACTTCTTTACATTCCCCTCTCCCTGAATTTTTCAACACACACCTATTGTCATCAGCTGGGGACAGATAGTGTGTGTGCACAAATGAGAAGGAACCTGCTTTAGAAGACTCCAAGACAACGTCCAGGAACCACCATGGGAAATGGGCTGTTCTCCTCAAAAATGTACTGCCCAGTGCCTTTTATATAGAGCAACCCACTTCCTGCCCCCTCCCCAACTGCACCCCACCCCAGTTATTTGGTGCTCCATGAGTTGGTGTCAGTTGATGCTGGTATCCAAAGAATAAGAAATTAGTTGGTCTTATGAGGTACTGTGTGCAATTTTAAAATCCCCTGTAAGGCAACAGGTCCAGCCTGGCCTCCTGCCCAGTTTAAAGTCTAAAGACCATGGAAATTCCTGCAACTTGCTTCAACAATTGGAGTGGGAGGGAGAGGTAGGTAGGAGGATGGAAATCCATTAGATTTAGAAACTGTAGGTGGCTGCATCATGTGTGGACTGAGAGCAAAGATGATGGCTTCTCTCCTACCAAGTTTGTTCTTGGAAAGGATAACACTATAAGAAATAAGTAAACGGATTGCTTTTGGTAATTATTCTGCATGTGAGTGTAGCTGGCAGTTATTCTGAATGACAGAGAAAGAGAGAGAGAGAGAGAGTTTCATTTAAAATCTCTGTGTTGATAGCAGCCACCTTCAGGTAGCTTCTCTCTGAGTCAACCATTGAAGTGCATTGCAAAAGGAGTGTTCCCATAAGAAACACCAATGTTTGCAGAGTGCAATAATCCCACAAACAGTTGGAAAGTGTGAGGCAATTCTTTGTCTCACAGCAACAGCCCACAGAGGTGGAGGGAGAACGTTACCGGGAAGCAGAGAGTTCACCCAAGTGAAAGAGCAGAGGGAGCTGCCTCACATGGAGGCTGACCAGTATTGTCAACAGGGAGTGGCAGAAGCTCTGAAGGGCTTCAGGCAGAGGCTTCCCAATCCCTACTTGGCAATGCCAGGGATTTTCTACATGCAAAGCATGTGCTCTCTACCAGTGAGCCCCAGTGATAAGCTGAATATGTTCTCCTGAAGCAGCACAGCAATGCTCTTCCCCCTAATATGCCAAACAGAGAAGCCAGTCCCTTCTGCCCAGAATCCGAGGGATCCCTTTTGGCATAACTTGTTGACTGGATTGCAGATGTTCCTTCACGCATTTGCACCTCTCCATTACTGTGTTCAGCCCAGTCATCTAAATATTGCAACCTTAATACTGAACCAATACACCAGAAAGTCTCTCTGCAGCCAACCTCAGCAGCACAAAAGACTAGAACAGCCACCCTGGAGGTTCCCTTTCCTTGCATGGGAGGAGATCCCTAAGGGATGACTTCATTCATTTCTACCCATGAGCCATGGATGCCACATAGCTTGAAGCACTAGACATCGGCTAGGGGGCCCTGCCAAATGGGATGCTTCAGTAGCAACCCAGTAGCTGTCTTGTTCCCTTCCCTAGGAAGTGACACCCAAGACACACATAAGCAGTGTTTACCAAGCTAGTGGGGGAGGGATGACATCAGCCCAGCCAGCAGGGTTCTATAAATGGCAATGCTCATTCTTAGCAAAGATTCAGTACTCATCGGGGAGGGGAGCTCTGATTCAGCCGCCATGCATCCCAGCCTCACATCATCAGCAAAAATTAAGCTTCCAGCAGCTCCCACAGGAATTGATGAGGCTGTTTGTGTCAAGTTATACAGTAAGCTTTGAGGGCTATTGGAGTTAACTATGTGGGTGCCATATTATGGGCAAATGCAGATCTAAGTAGATACAGGGAAGGACCCTGACTGAAACACAGCCCACAATTTCACCTGCCTGCTTACCACATTCCACTCCACCTGAAATGATAGCACTCATACAAAGTTTCTGGCAAAAAATGAGCTTTCCTGTCTGGAGAATCCTGTTTATCTGAAAACCAAACCGGAGGTTGTCTGAAAGCAAAATGTTTTTTGTTAGTTATTACGACATTAACAAGTATTTAAACACCTCTATTATGTATGAAGGAAGTCAAATAGGCCACCTCAAACTAAACCAATTGAACAGCTTATTGTATTTCAAGAATTGCTGGGCATGATTCAGCCAAAATCTTCTACTTAATCAGACCTCTGCTACATCTAGCAGAGATAAATTAACAGTTACCTAGACTAGTAGTGATTTTCCAGCCCCACAGCCTTACATTCTTTGAATGGAGAGGATGTAGACAGAGTATGGCGCTGTAATCAGATGTGGTATGTGGTCTACTGATTTCAGTGGGAGTTCTAGAAATAATTAATTCCTGTTACTTTCCTTGTAAATTTTAATTTCCACAAGGCAAAGCAGCCTTGTTTCATTTAGCTCTTTTATTTTAGCTTCTTTTTCTAGAAGAAGATTTACCAGTGATATAGACTTGAGTCGACTGACTCGGATTCAAGTCGGACTTAAGTCAGTTCAGTGACTCTATTCGTACACTGACTCGACTTGACTTGAGACTTGCATATTTTTAATGACTGACCTGCTGCCCTTGGTTCAGTAACATAAGACATTCATCTAGAGACCTTACAACTTATTGGTCACATGACAATCTGTCTCAAGCCCAAAGTGTGGACACATTTCTCAGAGGGAACAGCAAATGGGTCAGGCAATGGGCTTGAGGTGGGGTTGAGGTCTGCTCAGCAGCCCATTCCCACTACATATAGAAGGGGATTTCTAAAACTTTTCTTAAGAGCAGAAGGCAAGACTCGTGCCCAGAGTGCAGGGCGCATATCTCAGAGGGAAACAAAAAATGTGTTAGGCAATGGGCTTGAGGAGGAAGGATCCTTCCTTCTAAAGCTCTTGAAGCTTCAGTAATGGGGAATAAGAAGGATCCTATTCCCCTCTTCCAAAGCTGCGGATGGCAAAATCACAAAAGTAGAGGGCCAACTCTACATAAATTATTAAGACTGACTTTATTCAAATCTGTCCAGAAAATCTGGAATACTGGTTGGAGTATAAAGTTGGCTCCCAGACTTGAGACTTGACTTGAAAGTATCTTGCAAGGACTTGAGACTCTATTTGAGACTTAAATGTAGAGACTTGAGACTTGGAGTAAAAGACTTAAATACATTGCTGAGATTTACCATCACAATCACCAAAGAAACAATTTTCTGAAACTACCATTAAGTTCAAAGTTAATATTTTTTCCCCTCTTACATTCTTTCCCCCACCCCAGACATTTCATTTTAGAATAAAATGCAGTATGTTCATACGGGCATAGGAATAGTGCCATAAGGGTATAGTGGTGCTGTATCTCTTCCACTGTATATCACTTCCCCTTCCAAACACCAGTCATTAGTTCACATCACATGTCTGCTCAGAACTGAGTTCAGTAGGATTCGTTCCCAGGAAAGTATATGTAGGCGGCCCATTGCAACCCCGTGCACCTTTACCTGGGAATAAGCCTTGTGACAGAGCCAGCACAGTGTAGCGATTTGAGTGTTGCACTAGGACTCTGGGAGACTTGGATCAGAAGCCCCATTCAGACATGCCCAGAAGGTCTTTTCCATTCCATTGCCTTAGGCAGCAGAATGTCCTTGGCCAGTCTGATGACTGACTTCATTCCTTACAGAAGGAAGATACATCAGGTAAGTGTCTTGATGATTTGCTGACTTTATCCAACTCAGTTGACTTTGAACCCTTAAAAGGGAATTTCAGTAGTTTATCATGCAAGGTACATTTGCTGAACTTTCCTCTTCTGCACCTCTATTAAAAGTATAGAAGCCCAGCTGTTTTTACTTTACTTTATTTTATTACTATTTTTTTTTAATCTGGTCACATTAATCCAAAGATCCTTTGCATTCTGAGTTGTAAGAGACAATTGGAATATGATTTAAGAGTAAAGGGACAGTTTTTTTTTCACCAAAAGTAGAAATTTGACATCACAGCTTTCCTTGCACACATGTCTATATACAAGCCTCAGATGTTGGCTCTCAATCTTGCTCTTTTTTTTCTTTGTTCAGAAAGCTGGCACTGTTCAGGTAATCTGTGTGTTCATCTCTTCTTAACAAAAGAGAGAATGAAGTTATGCATGATAGTTATGCCTGGGATTGATATCATGGCTAATGACACCATGAGGAGCTGCATCTTGTAACATCACCCTTGTAACAACACCAGGGCCCACCGCCTTTGGACATCAGAAGAGATCACCTCTAGGTCTCAGATTTTGACCCTGATATCTGAAGGTCTTGGTTAGTCGTTGACCTGGCAACCTTACACGTACACAGTTCTATCACCCAACAGTGGAGAATGGCTGAGTGGCTCAGGAGAAAGAAGCAGATGATGTCTTGCTGCCCTCTGCATCCATCATTCGAATCAGTTGTGCCATTCTACCTAATAGCATGGCTTATCCTGGGAATTTCTGTATTTAGAAGCAATATATATCTGAATAAAAAAAAACCTGGGGCAAAGCTTTACAGGAGAGTCATCCTCTCCATGCCCTGCTTGTGAACACAGAATCATCTGGAAAGAGAATCTTGGACTATTTGGGATCTTATACTGTGGGTGCTTATATTGTGACTGTGAAATGTCACCAAGCTATTATGAATCTCCTTGCATCCTCATATTCTGGTCATACACAACTCTGTTCTTGTTATTGCCTTTGGTTCCTCCCATTTCTTCTGTTTGCAGAATTGGGCAAGCTCCTAGTTCAAAAGACCCAACACATTTTGTTTTCCCAGTACAGCTTGAAGTAAGGCCATTTCCGCACTAGCCTGTTATAGTGCTATTATTCCACTTTCAACATCCTACGGAATCCAGGGATTTGCCATATAGGGAGGGGCCTCCCTAAACTGCAAACCCCAGGATTCCATACGATGTTGAAAGTGGAATGATAGCACTATAACAGGCTAGAGCGGAAATAGCCTGAGAGAGAAAATGTGAGTGAGTGAGTAGGAAGTTGGGGGCTTTCTGTAGAGTAGACCTTTGTGCCCCATTATACAAGGGGAAAGATCACTCACTGTCATCTGGGGCCTCTTTAGGAAACAAGCCCAGTGCTTGCACACTGCATGGTAGAGACAGAAGAGAAGGATGAACTGAGGCCTTATATTACCAAGGCCTATATGTCTTATCAATAACCAGGGAATAATAAATCAGTTAGAGAGCCAGCGTTGTATGATGGTTTGAGTCCTGGACTAGGAGACCAGAATTTAAATCCCTAATCAGCCATGGAAACTCATGGGGTGACCCTGGGTATATCACACTCTCTCAATCTAAAAAGGAAGGCAATGGCAAACCTCCTTAAAATAAATCTTGCAAAACAAAATAAACCCCAAAGAAGGCATATAACAACAACAAAAATTCAGGAAACATTTTCGGGGTAGCCGTATTGTCCATACAACAAAATCAAACAAAATCCAAAATCCACAAAATACCTTTATTGGTCAACCAAAATGGACAAAACACATCATGCAACATTTCAAAGCACCACTGGCTTCTCATACAGGAGAAGAAAAGAAAAGTTACAGTGTTGGAGTCACAGTCCTACCTTTTGTATCAGCTATTGTTTCTGTTGTCGTTCAGTAGAGCTAGAGAGATTTCAATGCAGGCAGAGATTGCTCTCTTCTTGGCCATGTGGGGACTAGACAAAGGACATTAAAATTTAAACTCCATTAGCAGCAGCAAAGTAACTCCTGCCTTTTGAGAAGCCACAGGCCCCTTTCTTAGGCAGAGAACACTGAATTTCTCAAGGAGTCTCTGTACTGCTACGTCTGAAAGACCCTTTAGGTGCTATATAGGTACAGCTCAGCCATTTATAGTCCAAAAGATAAGGTTTTACCATTGCTGGAGGTAGAAAACTCAAAGAATTTGGCCCTAGTCCATAGTTTCCTCTTATTTAGGATTCCCTTGTTAAAGTAAAATTCAGTATCTTCAAATCTAGGAAACATATTCAGCGATAGCCATGTTGGCCGTACATCAAAATAAAACAAAATCTAATTCAATTAGGTTGTTTGTGCTCTTATAAGTCAATTCTTATTTGCACATGTCTGCAGATTACAACAAATAACTCTTCAGTATGAAGATGTCTGGTGTGCACAGCTGTTGCCCATACCCATCAAATAAATCAGTTATTTTCAAAGTCTGAGTGGTTAACCAAAATCTGTTGATAAAAGAAGGACATTTTCTTCTTATCTAAATACTGCTTAAAACATGGTTCTGGGAATTATAAGTTGATTAATAATCACGAGAACTAAAGCAATTTCCACACAAGACTGTTATAGCGCTATTATTTCACTTTAGACATCCTATGGAATCCTGCGGTTTGCAGTTTTGGGAGGGGTTAGCTGGCCCCTCCCGAAACTGCAAACCCCAGGATTCCATAGGATGTCGAAAGTGGAATAATAGCGCTATAAAAGTCTCGTGCGGAAATGGCCTAAGTTAATGAAACAGGTATCACACAGGCATTGAGAGCCAGTGTGGTCTAGAAGTTGGAGTGCTGAAATACAAACCTGGAAACCAGGGTTCAGTTCCCCACTCTGCTGTGGGAACCCATTGGGTGACCTTGGGTGTGTCACACACTCTCAGCCCCCAGAAGACTCTGTGGTAGGTTCACCTTAGAGTTGCCGTAAGTCAGAAACAAACTGAAGCTACACAGCAAGCACCTATGCTTAATATGGAACGTGAGGGAGGGGAATAGGGGTTTTATACATCATAATACAAATGTTAAAAGATTGCAGTGTAAACAATTGTACATAGATAACTTACCTTTTCTTTATATACACTTTTTCTTTATATATGGAAACAAATAGAACATGGCATTGTAGCATTGGAATATGTACAGATAAACAAATAAACTTTTGCCACTCATTAACTATCCTGAATGTGTGAATGAGTTAAGTAAATGTATATACCTCTTCAAGATAGAAGCAAATGTTAACTTATATGAAGAAGAGGGAGGAAGAGTGCTTACAGCTTTTAACAGTAGTTTATGCTGTGACCAAACCACAACTGGTCTGTAATTCTTAATTAGCTAACTAATGGATTGGTAATTGCACCTTCCAGGAAGAGGGTGGGGAAATGTGGTGTGTGTAGAAGTTGAGAGTATGACTGGCACGTCTGTATGGCTGAGAATATAAAGTAGGATTTTATATAACAGAATTTCTTTGCCAAAGTCCCACGGAGTTTTATTTTCTCCTCAGGACTGGATGGCAGAATATTTGCAATTGAAGATACCCAGAGGAAGGCACAAGCTAAAGCCAGGGCCAGTGTGATAACCATTTCCAAATCTAATCAGTTGGAGGAGTCCAGGAACCAGGCCAGACACAAAGTAGGTAAGGGCCACTCAAAATGTTCTCTGGCCCGAAGTGAAAGACAAGATGGTTTCCCTTCATTCTGAAGTCTCAAGTAACACAGAATGTAGTTATCTGCAATGAGTTGCTCCGCCTTTGCTAATGAGGGCATAATGAAGTTACAAGTGGATAGGTAAATAAGGTAACAAGTGGATAGAATAGGATGCGTATATGTGTAAGAGGTTTTTTGGTTCTATTTCCTTTTCAAAGTGCATTTTAAAACATTTTAGTGGAATTTTCAAATGTCATGCCATTCTTTTGTAGCCTGATATCAAAAGTAATAAGAGATGTAATGACTCACTTTTTAAAAAGTATTACAAGTAATTACAACAAATTACAACAAATACGTTACTTTTTTAAAAAGTCATTTTCCAAGCTTGTAACCCCCTCCTATCATTCCATATTAATAAATCAACCTGCCTCTGTTCCCCACCTTGTGTGTACAACTGCAGCAGCAGCAGAGTATGGTAAAACAAGTCCCCATGTGACTTTGTATCTTTTTGAAGGGAATATATGATGTTCTACTAATGATGTCAGGAATATATTCCAATCTTCATTTTTGCATATGTGAATGCTGCTAATACAGGAAATATCAATTGTGGGCCTTTCATTCAACAAAGGTGCCATTTGCAGACATATTGAGCATTACTTACGAAGGCAAATTCATACGCCATCCAATTGCTACTGCTGTCTCAGCAGCAGCTAAAATTTCCTTGTCTTATCTATACTCCCAACAGCACTGTGAGGTAGGTCATTCCCACCCACCCCCATTTTAGAGTTGATGGAGTAAGATTGAAAAAGAGATCTCCCAATGTTTCTTCATCACATCAAATATATTAATTGCCCAGATACGATAGAATAATGGAATAATAATATCTTAGAGTTGGAAGGGGTCACAAAGGTCCCCTCCTCCAACCCCCACCTTGCATCAATACACAACTACAGTGCTCCTGAAAGAAGCCAGTCCAGCCTCTGTTTAAAGATTTACAGAGAAAGAGACTCCAGCCCCACCAACCCCAAAGCAGTCTGTTCCACTGCCAAATGGTTGTTACAGTAAAGAAGTTCTTAATGTTCAGGAGGAATCTCTTTTCTTGTAATTTAAATCTATTGGTTGGGTTCTAGCCTCTGGAGCATCAGAAAACAAACTTCTTCCATCTTCTACATGACATTGAGATATTAAAAGATAGCTACATGTCACCTCTTCTCCAGTCTAAACATACCTAACTTTCTAATTTATGTTCCTCATAAGACTTGGCTTCCAGGATTCTAACATTTTGGTTGCCCTCCTAGAGACATGTTCCAGTTTGTCAATATCCTCCTCGAACTGTGGTGCCCAGAGCTGGACACAGACAGTATTCCAGGTGAGGACTTGCCAAAGCAGATAGAGAGGCATTACTACTTTCTTTGATTTGGATGCTATGATCCTATTGATATACCCTAGAATTGCATTGGCTTTCTTGACCATCACATCACATTATTAATTCACGTTTAGCTTTCAGACCAGAGATTAAGCCATAGGAAATCTAAGGGAGAAAAAAGACAGAAAACTTTTGTGTTGAGGTAAAGCAAAAGCTACTAGGGAGAATACACCAGTTGTCTTGGGGGAGGATACCTGTGGATTCCTCATAAGAAAGTGATCTTAGTATTTCACAGACCAATGTGCTAGAAAATAACCACACCTCCTTTAGATAGTTGGTGTTTCAGGCTTAGGGTTGCAAGCTCCATTTAGCTTATTGTCATTCATGTTTAGGGCCCAAATACCTTAACGGTACCAGATCCTATTTGGTCTTAGAAGCTAAGCAGGGCCTTGGATGAGAGACTGCTGATGAGTGCCAGGTGCTGTAGACTATATTTCAGATGAAGGAACTGGAAAAACCACCTCTGGGTATTCTTTGCCTAAGAAAACCCTACGAAATTAATGGGGTTGCCATAAGTCAGCAGGCAACTTGAAGGCACACACTCATAAAATTATGTATAAAACATTATAATTACATTTAATAAAAATGACTTTAATTGATTAGAATGCTAGACAGAAGTTTGGATGGTGTTGGACACATCCCACAACTGCTTCAGTCAAACTTCAGGCCAGGAGAGAACATCCCTTTCCCAACCCTCTCACACAACTATTCTGAGTGATTATTCCTAGTGAATCCCGTCATTTTCCTGCCTACACCTGTTGTTGTTGCTGCTGCTGTTGTTGTTATTGTTGTTGTTGCGTGTCTTCAGGTCATTTCTGACTTACGGTGACCCGGTTGTAGGGTTTTCCTGTCAAGATTTTTTTAGAGGGGTTTTGCCATTGTCTTCCTGTAAGGCTGAGAGAGCATGCCTAAAGTCACGTAATGGGTTTCTGTGGCTCAGTGGGGATGCAGACTCAGGTCTCTCAGAGTCCTAGTCCAACACTCAAACCATAATTCTTCACTGGCTCCTCCTACTCTCCCATTCCACCCATGGAACCTGAAAAACTTGGGAGTTAAACCTTTCTTCAACACTAGGAACAGAACAGCATTCTTAACCCTACCCCAGAGCAGCCGGCTATCTAAGGGGGCACAGGGCAAGACCTGTAGGGATACAGGTGGTGGTGGGGAGAAGCTCTGTTTCACAACATCCCCTCTCCCCTCATCCATACACATCTGCTGCCTTGCTCTCCATAATGACCCAAAGTGGAGCAAGGTGCTCTGTGGAAAATGGAAAAGCCCATGGCTGGCAGGCAAGCAGGCAAAGACTTTCATTTCCCTATTTCCTGGGTAGGTAAACAGTCAGCCAGCCTGAAGTGTATTAGTGAGGGGCAGCAGTGGAGAGGGGAGACGGCACCCCTGCCACTCGCAAGATCCATTAGCACCTGCCTTAGGCTGACTAAGAAGTGAGGCGCTTAAATAGCATACCCCTCGGCTCCCCGGGCTGGGAACCCCACGGATTCTCAGAGGCCCCCTTTCATTGCTCCTTTCCCATATAAAGGCTGAAAATGTGCACCACTTGGCTTGAGGCAAACATGTTTATAAAAGTGCAGTGGAACCTGGCACCCGTGCAGGCTCTTGCGCTCCTTCCCCTCCCCTTGCCTCATTCCGGCCTGCCTGCACGGCCTCCCTGGCCCACTGCTGCTTGCTTTGCTTCTGATTGTTACCAGATTTATGGACAGCCAAGGAAAAGGGGGAGGGAGGGAGAAGAAAAAACAGAAAAGCCAAGCAAGTGAGGAAGGATGCTGGACTTATAAGGCAAGTAAAGAGCAGGACTCAATCTGCTATAGCCAGAAGTCTGGCTCATTAGTTATAGCAGGGCTGAGATAAATTAAAGCTACCACCCCTCACCCTTTCTCAAATCGGTGCCAGAAACGTTCAGATTTGCTAAGTTAAAAACCTCACTTGAATGGGAC